>JAODXP020008979.1:0-12454 GCA_027497455.2 Sardinella longiceps
TATGTTCTTGTGTAAGATATCTTTTAATCTTCTTCTTCTTTTAAACAATTTCACTGCATGTTTTATAGTAGTAGCCTATATGTGACAAATAAACACCTTGGGGCTCATTTATCAACAGTGCGTAAAAAAACATTCTAAATTCTATCGTACGAGTGATATTTAGGATGTGCGTAAGTACAAAAAAAATCGGTATTTATCAAACGTGCGCAGGCTGGTCGTACGCACACCAGCAATGATAAATCCCACACCTTCTAAATAACTGTGCTCGTGCACGCTCAGGTTCATTTACATGCCGACACACTCCAAATTAACCTTATAGGCATGAACAACCTCTGACACGGGTACATTTCAGACAGGTGCAGACAATCATGCTGATCACTGAAATCGCGCTCCCTCTTACATACAATGTCCCCTAAATGAGTTATAAATTTTCAAATTACTTTCCAAAGTGTGTCAATAAAATGTTTGTCACGACGAGTAATCCACGTGTTTGTCTCGAAGTATAGGCTACGGATTCGTTTGTTTGGCAATTGTCAATAAACTGAAACACAAGACTTATATTCAAGACTTGCGGACGTTTTTACTTGCAGTTTCGCAATTCTACCACTGGGTTTTGTGCTTAGGCTACGCGTGGTCAGAGATGTGCTTACATTTAAACACATTTCTAAGATCAAGTAAACTTTCTGTTGCTCTTGGTTAAGTTTTTAGTAAGTTTCGATCTTTTTTTGAAAGTTTAGATCCGTTTGCATTTTTCGACCAAACGTCAGTTCAAATAATGCGCTCCGTGAACCCTACGCTGCTGGGACTCCATGAGCCGTCTCTCCGTTGTTGTCTCATCTATGGCCATTCGGTTGCAGAGACGACGCTATCAACATTTGGGAGAAGATGGTGATATGTGGCAGAGTTAAGACGGTAGCCTATGCTTCATACAGGAGAGGAGTCTGGTCGTTGCATCGCTAGGGGCTGTGTTCGGAAGAATGCACTAAGATCCTTTGCCTGTGCGGCGAACCCCAGGTGTGAACTATCGATACACCCGCTTGTTTCAGCGACTCCAGCTGCAAGATCATTACTCTGGCTGCTCTGCTTCGACCCTCTCAGGCCCGAGGATAGACTGTCTTCTCCATAGGCTATTTCCTACCGACCTCATGAGACCACTCACTAGGCTACACGGAGCTGCGTGCCGTTAGGCTATTGGATGGATCCTGATGGACTGATCAAAATGGACTATCTTTTTTTATTATTATTATTTGATGCTTTTATTACTTAATTTTATTTTATGATTTTATTATTTTATTTTATTATTTCATTATTTATTAATTTATCTGTTTATTTTGCTTCTTTTCTCTCTCTCTCTCTCTCTCTCTCTCTCTCTCTCTCTCTCTCTCTTTGAAAACACATTTCACTACATGTTTTACGAAAGTATTTCATTGTATGTGACAAATAAACCCTTGAACTTGAACTTGAAGTACAAGTTCATAAATCCCACACTTTGCGCAGGAATGATCGTACGCACCCTTTACGCACAGATCTGTGCTTAAGTACGGTTGATAAATGAGCCCCCTGGATCAAAACTTGGGTGGACAACCAGGTAAAGCTGCTGTTTATGTGTTAGGCTATTGCCCACTTTATGCCCTAGCTATAGCGCCTAAAGTCTCATAGCGTAGCCTAATTGCACTTGGAGAATAGGGTAAAAAAAAAATATCGCATGTAAATGAGACATACCCTTGAATAGGCCTATTCAGTAATGATCTAGGCATACATTTTGATCTGTACGCCTACCTTAAAGTTAAATGAGCTAGACAGCCTAGACTATATTTTTTAGAAGCCTACACCCTAGATATGAGCATTGTGCATTATTATGAACGGTGATAAGTCTCCTTTTCTTCCACACCTTGGACAATGCATAAAGTATTTGAATTAGGCTACATAGAAATGCACTGATTCTCAATTAACTTAATTCTCAAATAGTTTGATTGGTAAAGATGGAGTGTAAACCCCACTTTACCCTGTGCCTAAAATATGCCAAATATGGTATATTGCATTATAATGGCTCATTAATGTCCAAAGTATTTCAGAAATCTTTCAATACAAAAAAAGCATTATGCATTGACCTAGTCAGTCTTCCAATTTTTTAAATGAATCCCATAACATGCCATTTTATTGACCTCTGGTAGATCTACAGGTACACAGAAATTGTTCAATGATGACTATCAGTCTATACTCCTCAAAGTGTTTCCTCATTCCTTTACATAACCACCTCAAGCTACAATATGCACCAATCCCCATCAAGCTCTTGTGTGACAATAGTCATAACACAATATTCGTACTGTATGTGGCGATCATTGTCAACATTCAGAGGGGCTAACATTATTCTCTGAGCATTGCAGCCTTAAGGCCAGACAGTCAGGTTAATTTAACTGGAGCATGGCCCAGCCCTGTCATGCAGGCCCGAGAACAGAAACAACTTGTCTTTGATTTCCTATTTTTCTCTTTACCTGTATACATTCTTTGTCACAGAAATGCAAAATTGAGAAAAAAATTATGATGAAATACAATGGTTGACATTTTGACATCAACGCTTCTGTTCTGAGAATTTTCACTTGTTGCTGTAGCATCTAACAGCAGCGTATGGAACAGTCCTTCCTAAAACGCATTAAACGTCTGTCTCCAAAGGTATGAAACTCACCGAGTGGTCTGTAGTGTTCACTGATACATGTATACTGACAAATATCACCGCAAAATATGACTTCTAGTAGGTTCTAGCATTGTTTTTGATTTCTTGTGTGTGACATATTACTTCTCAGCAGTCAGTGGGGTTTGACTACAAACTTCAATAAAACTTGCTAGAAGTCATATTTTGCGGTGATATTTATGTCAGCATATCAGTGAACACTACAGACCACTCGGCGAGTTCCTTTGTAGACAGACGTTTAATGTGTTTTAGGAAGGATTGTTCCAGTGGACATACCTACGCTGCTGTTAGATGCTACAGCAACAAGTGAAAATTCTCGGAACAGAAGCATTTGTCAAAATGTCAATCTTAACCATCGTATTTCATCGTAAGATATCCGAAAACAAGGCTTAACATCATTTTGAGCGAACCTGTACTTTAATGTAAAGTGCATAGAATAGAAACACTGCTCATTGAGCAGACTTCTGATAGTGTCTTGCTGGTTGATAAGCATCTACTGTCTCCAATCTGTCCAGTATATATGACTTTGCCAACACTAATGGACCTCTTTGACTTGTTTGGTGGTCAGTGCTGGAACTGCCAGGAGAATGTTTGCTTTGTTTGCTTGTGTTTGTTGAATTTTATAATTTTTTTTTTCTCTCCAGTTTCCTCCCCACAATACAACAGCACTATACCTATGTATCGTCTAGGGGGAACATCTACCAAACTGGTGTCCACCCAGATTCCAGACATCCAAAGGCCAGACAGTGTATTCTGGTTCCATGATAACAAAACTGTATTAAGATTTTATCCCCCAAATGTCATCCAAATTATGCCTGGCTATGTGGACAAAGTTTATTTCAATGCCACAGACTTCTCCCTGAATCTAAGGAGCCTACAAAAGAATGATAGTGGACTCTACAGAATAGAAGTAGAAGTTAAACTTCGAAAACATTCAGAAAACTTCAGCCTCATTGTTGAGGGTAAGACTGCACTTTAAAACTCAGTAAATTAATACGGTTGGTCAGTGAATTCTTCGGAAAATGACCATATGTCACACTTGACGTGTTTTGATTATAATTTTATGATTTGTGTCTGAGGAAAAGAATGTAGAAATGTATTGTTTTTCCTTCCCAGGACTGTATTGCCAAAGATACACGTTAACCGCTACATTGCATGCACATCATCCTTACCATATTGTGAAACTGGTGGTGTTTTTCAGTAGAGATCCACCGATTGCATTTTTTGGGGGCCAATACAGATATCCATATTTTCATGGAGTTTGACCTGCCCATAATTTTTTTTTTCCTAACTGCTTTACATCACACAAGAATATTTACTTTATTATTATCATCTTTAATCAGATGTTTTAACAGAGAAATGTAAACAGATTTTCAGTTATTTAAAATTGGAATGTAAAGCTTATTTAAACTTAAAAAAGGTAATTGTCTGCTTCTGGGCTAAACACCAACATGCATAAATCTGTTTCTAAAATGTGAGATGGAATTGTGTCCAAAATATATAATTTCAGTTTTTGCTATTATGTTTCAAAATTTAAATAGACCTAGCATATATCTGATATTGGTTTGCTAATTTCAGTATAAGAAAAGGCTATGGTCTGTCTTTAGAGTTAGATGCATGAATCATTTCTCCACCTCACATGCAACTAAAACTCTGTGGGCCTTGTGAGTCAGTGTGCGCACACTCAACGTGGGTTCATATGATGATATTGTGCGGCATGATCCTGCTTTACACACGTGCATTTGACCAGCCTAAAGTCGTCATACTTTCATTTTGACAAGCCAATGAAAATCGTCATAATTCTGAGTACCAGCCAGTCAAACAGTGCATCTCTACCATTTACTGTATGACTGATATTTGTGGCTAAACCTTTCCTTTAATACTGCCAGGAGAATGTTTGCGTGGTTTGCTTGTGTTTGTTGAATTTTATATATTTTTTTCTCTCCAGTTTCCTCCCCACAATACAACAGCACTATACCTATGTATCATCTGGAGGGAGCATCTACCACACTGGTGCCCACCAATATTCCAGACATCCAAAAGCCAGACAGTGTATTCTGGTTCCATGATAACAAAGATGTAGTAAGATTTTATCCCCCAAATACCACTGAGTATAAGGCCGATCTGGACAAAGTTTATTTCAATACCACAGACTTCTCCCTGAATCTAAGTAACCTACAAAAGAATGATAGTGGACTCTACAGAATAGAAGTAAAAGTTCAACTTCAACAATATACAGAAAACTTCAGCCTCATTGTTGAGGGTAAGACTGCACTTCAAAACTCAGTAAATTAATACAGTTGGTCAGTGAACTCTTTGGAAAGATGACCATATGTCACACTTGATGTGTTTAGATTATAATTTTATGATTTGTGTCGGAGGAAAAGAATGTAGAAATGTATTGTATTTCCTGCCCAGGACTGTATTGTATTGACTGTATGTACCAAAATATATCATTTCAGTTTTTGCCATTCAAATGTTTCACATTTATATAGACTTAGCATATATCTGATATTGGTTTGCTAATTTCAGTATAGAAAAAGCAAAGGTCTGTCTTTTGAGTTAGATGCATGAATCATTTCTCCATCTCTCCATCTCTCCATTCTCTCAAATTATGCGTTGCATGAAACATTGGTTAGGAAACGTCTCGTTTAAGAATGGTGTTTGTTATTTTTATGATGTTGTGGCTAAAATAGTATTCAATTTAGCTATTCGACATTTGAACGTACTGTAGGTCGAATATTTGAATATTCAAAAATCGTGTCCCACCCCTAGTAGAATTGCGTAGTCGATGGAGCAAGCCACTATCAAATTGTATTGACAGTTTAATTGGCTGAGAAGGCACAAATCATGTTGTAATTTATATAGTAAGCTCAGACCCCTAGCCTGCTTGCTAACCAGAAATAATGGGGGTGGATGCTCCCACAGATCTTGCAAGTGTGATATCTGCCCCTAGGAGGCACAGACAAGCTTGCGAAGGGGCACATTTTACCCCGGAACATATCATTTATCAATCTCAATGAGTTCTAGGCAATATTTATGAAGGTACAGTGAATAGGAAACTTAGAAATTCTACCAAAATCTTGCAAGTTGGTCCTTTAACTAATGCACAACAAATAAAACACTACACTAAATAGACAGCAATAATACAGGTTGGCACAATGTCGCTAACTTGGCTAATCAGGCAAGCTGACATAGATGGCTCCCCATTAGTTTAGCTTGTAAACCAACCTGCTATATGGCTGTAAGTTCATCACCATCACCTTAAGTTACCTTACAAGGAGACGTCTGATTTAATGGGCAAAATCATATTGCAACGTAATGAAAATGTTGCACGTTTGACGTTTGCCGGGTAGCAGAATTATGATACATTCGTGCAGGCAGGAGAAGACCACTTGCTAGTTGTAGCTTCGGGGTGCATTGAGCTTAACCTCACTCACGTCCGATGCAGCGCTCCCTTGGACGCAAACATCTGAAGTTGCGTCCGTTGAAAAGGATTTCGGGACTGAAATTGAATGGACAGACCAACCAGGAGATCGTAGGTACCGCCGATACAGTATATTGGACGTAGCTCATCACAAACAGTTATATGAAAGAGACATCTATATTATGCAAGTTAAATCAATCGTGGCAATTATGCCACAGATACTGGTGTTTATGTTTGCTTGGAATAGTTGAGAAACTAGAAATCGTGTTGCATCACCAGATGCAATGGGTAGGTTTCAATGTAAGTGGTTGAAATAAGATGACAGACAAGTGGTTTGCCCAATTACAAGATCTTTTGATGACGTCCAGACTTCTGAAGCAAATCTCTTACGGTACAAATTCAGATGCAGTAGCCAGCTTGCTTAAATTCGTTAATAGTATATTGTTGGTTCCAAGATTTAAATTGAGGCATTTAATTGTATCCAGCTACTTACTACACCAGAAAGCTACAAGCAAGTGGTCTTGTGAGAGGGCATGTGAGAGGTCCTTTATCGTTGTGCCAGTCAGCCTGATTATCTGTTATTTAATATGCTAATCACTTATAGAGGAAATCTAATGATCATAATACATTTCTTGAGCTGATTTTTTTTTTCTTCCGATTTTAGGAACTGACCGGAAGTGGTCAGTAGTAACGGTTGTACTCTCTATTTTTGGAATTGCCACACTGATCTATTTGAAAATGCTATTCAGGTAGGAATCACTATCCATGATCCGTAATATTTTACCTCGTCCATCGTCACTGAGGGATAACGTATTCATTGCTTTATTAAAAATGTATAGGGGTGGTGGTGGTGGTGGCGCAGTTGGTAGGGGTGCCATTCGGCAACCGGAGGGTTGCAGGTTCAAGCCCTGTGCCACCTGATCCCATCGAGGTGTCCCTGAGCAAGATGCCTAACCCCAAATTGCTCCCGATGAGCAGTTTGGTGCCTTGCATGGTTGCCTCTGCCACCACCGATGTGTGAATGTAAAGTACATTGTAAAGCGCTTTGAGTGCTTGTAGGAATGGAAAAGCGCTTTATAAATGCAGTCCATTTAAATACCAATATGCACAGTTAAGTTTCTTAATAAAATTGGTTAGTAGGACATATTTTCATTAAACACAAAAACAGGAAACAGGGAACCAAGTGTCCATTTTCCCCATAAATCAGATTATTTTTTATTTTACCTTTATTTTACCTGGGATTAAACACATTGAGATTGGCATCTCTTTTACAACAACAACAGGCACAGGACATCTCAAAATGAGTGATTTACTAGCATCAATTTTTTGTTTTTTGTTGTTGTTGCAAATTTTCAAAAGCCCTTTTAACTGAGGCTGCACAGCAATAAATTATAGTATCATCTTTATGGAAATGGAAGGATGCATTCTAGTCAGTTTCCCTCATACAATTAAGATAGATTGTAAATAACAGGGGCCTTAAAATAGAGCCCTGACTGGTTCAAAGTGAGATGTTAGTCCCTTAGGTTGTGTAGCCAGGGCTCTATTACTAAGGTAGTTTACAAGCCAGCCTATAGAGTGTTGAGATATGCCAATGTTAATCATCCTATGAATTAAAACATGATGATCCACTGTGTTAAACACTTTTGACAGATCATTACAGGCCACACAATGTTTGTTTTCATCAAGAGCTTTCAGAATCGTTTATGACTTTTGTAGCTGCTGTTGTAGTACTATGATCTTTCCAGAAATCAGATTGATATTTAGATAAAATCAAGTTGGCCTTTTTATAGCCTCCTGTTTATTTGATCACTAACCATGGTATCCAATACATTGGAAAGAGCAGAAAGTTTGGAGATAGGTCTATAGTTATTAGGGAGCGTTGGGTTGATGCCTTTTAAAAGTAGTAACACCTATGCAGCCTTCCATATCTTAGGGATTGTGTTTGAGATAAGTAAAAGATGAAAAAGAAGAGTGCAGAGGCTCAGCTATAATATCTGCAGATAATTTCAAGAAGAAAAGGCTCTACTCCAGGTGATCAGGGGCTTAAGTTTTTAAGTGCTATATGAGCATCTGCAACTGAGAAATGGGGCAGGGTAAAAACACTTTGGTCTACAGGAGAAACATTTAATGGTTCCAGCTTCATAGAAGCAGCAGAATGAAATAAAAACCCTGGACCCAGTTTTTCAAAAGTAATTCAGTGGGATTCTGGATCATGGATTGGATCAAATGTTGGAAATTAGTTTTTTAGAGGCTAAAGAGGGATTTCGGATAAGATCAGATCATGTTATCCAATCCTAATTTTCATCCAGATCAAACCTGCCCTTTGGGTTTTTCAAAAGTTTAAATTCTGTTTGGGATCTATTTGATCCAAAAAAAACAGGATTATCCTGATCCCATCAGAAGGGTGGATTCAGTTGTGATCTTTTGAACCAAATAAAATCATAGAGATGTTTTTTTAAGTTGAAGACACCCAAAATCAATGTTTACTGATGATATCTACATGTCTTAATTTTGTGTAAATACAAATCATTGATCAATCATTGTGGTCATGGAAATAAAGAGAATCTAGGTAGCGGGTCACAGCTAATGAGACAGCTCTCAGCTGTCAAATAAATGTCAATAGTCTGAAAAAAATGGCAGTTTATGGCAAACTGTATTGTACATGTAATGTTTTTGCTTAGCCAGCAGGGGCTACAAAGTTTAAAGGAATATTACACTTTTTAAATGAAAATTAGTCATTAAACCTGTTCCTTGAAGTTACATATGTGAGTAAAATCATTTTGGTCTCAGTGCATACGCTTTCTAGCCTGGCGTGCACAACCACGTTAAAAAATGAACCGTGGTCTGGCAAAGCAAGCATGGCCCGGAATTATGGGCAGGATTAATGTCTATCAAATGCAATCAAACTTATGTCAATGTTATGAGACAAAGGGCCCTATCTTGCAGGCGGCGCACCATGCCTTCGCGACTCGCGCAAGCTGTCATTGCTATTTTGTGCGAGCGCATGGTTCGTTTTTCTGTCAAGTAATTCACGTTGTCTAACTAGCAAGTGATTTTGCGTCCTCGGAGGTGTGTCGAAGGTGTGGCTAGGCGCGAAGCGCAAAAGATGCTATTATGCAGACGCAGAAAGGGATCCGCCAGTGACTGGAAAAAACCTGGTCATTCGTCAGTCACGCATTCCTGAAATGCTATTTTATGGACGCACAACGCAATAGGTAATGCAGTCCTTGTTCCAGCATAACAATGACGGCCACAACAATAATTATTACAATCGGAAAATCATTATGATGCCCAGGAAGATGTGGTTAACCACAATTTATTAGCCTGTAACAGAAAACGAGTGAGGATATAAGAAGGGGGGACGTTAAATGGAGAATCAAGTTTACTTTCGCTTTCGAATGAATATTCCGAGATATCTATCGGGACTAAATCAGCTTCCTTCGTGTCTTGTGCAGCCTGTAGACATCAATTTAATATTATCATACCCATTACGGCTCTAACTATGACTAGACCCGACGTGTGAGCTTGCTCGGTATTCAATATTTTAATTTCTTTAAATGCCCAAGGAGGAGATCAGCTGGTGTGATAGCAATTCACCAGGCGCTTTGCGCTGTTCGTTCTTAAAGGCAATGAGAGATTGATCTGTCATTGGTTATGCCTGTGTTACACCCATAACACACCCATGATTAATTAGGCATCCTAAGTCCAACCTTTTTGGACTTTGAGCCGGCGCGAAGTTCATTTTCTGCGCTGTGAAAATAGCAAAAAGCCGCCGACACGCTCCCAAAACCATATGCGCCATCCGCCAAACAACAGTTGACTTTGCGTCGTCAAAATAGGGCCCAAAGCTGGACAGAGTCATCACCTCCTTCAGCCTATTTGTTTGACTCGAGAGTTGAGAAAATTGCCTCCTTGGCCATACTGACTTGATCGCGAAATTTCATGCAGCGACAGAAAGTATGGGCGGGCCCAGGCTAAGCGCTTTCCTAATCTGGCAACCTAAATTTTAGCTTTAGCTTAGCATAGCCTGTAGAATGTAATGTTGCCAAAGAGTTGCTATCTGGCTACTTTACATTCCAGCACATACAATATGCAAAGCTAAACCTAAAATAACGCTAAATTTGGGGTTGTCAGACTAGGAAAATGCATGCACGAAGAGCAAAATGCTTTTACCCATATTTAGTCTAGGTAAGAGGGTGAATAGGGTGAATTTTCATAAAAAGGTGGAATATTTCTTTAAATCTGTGGTAGACAGGATTTGGTAATCCTGATTCGACTTGACTTGAAAGCTTTAATGTCCTTAAAAAGGCAATTTGTCTTAAAGCACAGCAGAATGACTTTAAAACACAAATAGCCCTACAATTAAAAAAAAGTAAATAAAAAAAACACACACATACAGTTCAAACACAATAAATAGCTAAACATATAAGTTAATATGTAAATAAGTATAAATAAATACAGACCACTGGTCAGATGCGTCCGTGAAAACAAGGAGATTGCTAACAAAGTAAAAAGAGGTCAATTGTGCATTAGCACAAATATGAATGTCCACAATATCAAGTATGTGTCTCCCACATCTTGTTCAATTGGTTAATTGCCATGGGGATGAAGGAGTTCTTTGCTCTATTTGTTCAAATGTTAAGGTGTCTGTACCTGCGTCCTGAAGGAAATATTTGGAACCTAACTGAGAGGGGGTGGGTAGTGTCAGTATAAACTTTATCTGCTTTCTTGGCTAATCTATCAACATAAAGGTTATTAAGCTCATTTTGCTGACACCCCATTATTTTCCTGCATATTTTAACGATTTTACCCAATTTATTTTTGTGCATCACTTTGGAGTGACCATACCAGCATACAATACCATAGCAGACAATACTTTCAATAAAAGGTCATACTTGTGTTTTCAACATTAAAAACGTTAAGTTTCCTTAGGAAATGCAAACGTTGTTGACCCTTTTTGTAGATCGCATCTGCACAACTGTCCCATGATAATTTGTGGTCTATAATTAGACCAAGGTATTTCACCGTCACCACTTCTATCTCCTCTCCTCCAATAACTGAGGGGGGCGCTGGCAATGCTTTTTGTCTGAAATCAAAAATCAGCTCTTTCGTCTTGGATATATTGAGGTGCAGGTTAGACATTTTAGACCAGTTGACAAATTCCTCCAGTACTGGACCATGCGTGGTTTCATTATGGTTCAGTTAGCTTACCAAGGCTGTGTCATCAGCGTATTTAATTATGTGGCAACCAGCATGACTACTACGCAGGGCTCCGGACCGGTTCAAAGAACGAAAACTCAAAAACGGAAACGAACAGAATTTTATGAGGAACGGAAATGAAAACGAAAACGAAATGGTCTTCAACTGTTCCGGAACAGAAACGTTATTCTGAAATCCCAAAAAAACGGTTAATAACGTTCTTTTTTTTCTCGTTCCCTAATATAGCCTATAAAATTTGACAAAACAAAGATAGGCCTACCCTGTTTTATAAAAAAACTATTGAGGCCTACCTACTGCCGCGTCACTTCACCGCCCCCTACACCCAGCTGTCAAATTTCCTTTCTTGAGAACGTAAGTTACGACCGTAACTATGGATCTATGAGACCGAACGATGACCGTCACCACGGTCTTAACACTTTGGATGATGCCATCATCAACTACTTGTCGCGAGACCCTAATGTCAACATTGTCACACATGACTTACCGGAGGCAGGTCTTCCTGCATAAATTGGATGCGGAGGACATGCCTCTTCCTCCTTGCCTGGAACGCTTCGGTGCGTCCCGAGCGACAAAGGAGGGTGACGGTCATCGTTCGGTCTCATAGATCCATAGTTACGGTCGTAACTTACGATCTATTTCGACCTCACTTCTGACCGTCACCACGGTCTTAACACTTTGGATGACTAGTACCAGAAGTGTCGCGAGGGACAGATGAACCCTCTTCACTTGTTTGTCTGGCAGCAGTCATAAGAACCGTGGTACCAACAGTGGCAGAGGGCACATTGAGTCTATAAAACCTGGTCAAAGTACATGGTGTACTCCAGGACGCTGCTGTACAAATGTCGCCAAGAGCGACCCCCTTCAATGCTGCCCATAAAGTGGCCATGCTCCGTGTGGAGTGAGCCACAATGCCCTTTAGGGACTGGGAACCCCTGCCCAGTATAAGCCTAGGCAATAGTATCCACTAACCAGTGGGACAAACGTTGCTTTGAGACTGGGTGACCCAACTTCTCATCACCATAGCACAAGCCTCAGTGGCCGCGTACGCTCAAGGTGGGCCCGCAAGGCCCTCACTGGGCACAGTTGTATTCAGCACTCATAGCAATACGTAACTG
>JAODXP020008980.1:0-12499 GCA_027497455.2 Sardinella longiceps
TACAGTTACAGAAGTCAAGCTGGGTCTGGGAACTCAGCAGAGAACTCAATATCTCCCATAGAATTCTCTCAGGATTACTTGGTTACAGTGTCTCCATATAGAAGCAATATGTCAGCTTGATATGCCTACAAGGAGAACTCAAACAAGCATGCAGTGTATGTATAGGCTACAGTACATAACAATGTACTCATTAAAAAAAAAAACCATACATTAAAACTTAACAAAAATGATGCTTTTTACTTTTATACAATGCATTGTAGACAAAATAGCATTTATATATATAGCCTATGTGTAAATCTGTGGAAAACCATCTATTTGTCATGTCCATAATGCTAATACAAATATCTTGTTTTTTAATGATGTGAATGAGTATGTGAAATATAAGTTCTACAGTCAGACATAGCATACATTGCATGAGGTCATTTATATAATATCATACCAAATGAACATGACAAGAAAGTAGATTTTCAGTGGAATTGCCCATAATCTATGTCTTTGTTCATACATACAACATTTGGCTACACACATTGCAGTCTGTGCAGCCTGGTCATTTAACAACTCAAATACGAGTGGGAAAATACTTTTTTGTCTCATCTTGGATCTTAGGAAAGAGACTAAAATTCGATTGTATTCTCTACATGTCACATGCCAATGTATGTAAGGACTTATATTATGTCGGTGCAGCCTGGTCATTTAAGAACTCGAATAGAAGGGAGCAAAATACTTTTTCCCTCTTCTTGGTCTAACAAAATAGCTTAATTCTACTGTATTCTCTTCCAGTCACTGTCACATTCCACTCTATGCAAGGGAGAAAAATACTTTTTTGTACATCTTGGTCTCACAAAAGAGCTTAATTCTACTATATCCTCTACATGTCACATGCTAATATTATGATCTCAAACACACCATTTGGTTTACTTTACAGTCACACACACACTGCAGTTAGTGTGGCCTGGCCATGACTGGCAAGTGGCCCTGTGTGACTCAGAGCCTGCAAAGTGTATTGTAGTGACAGTAAGTGAACAGCAGGTGGCTCATATTTAATGCAGCCAAACTTTGGAATACTGGGGCCATGTATAATGAAAGCTAGCCTGTGTAAGACTATTTTCAACTTATTGAGAAATCCAGCTGGCTACCTTTGATCTGTTCAAGCTAAAGATCCAGTGAGGACGTCAGAATTGCAGTACATGTGCACAACTTAGTCATACTCTACAACTAATTTTAACACATATATTAGCATCCCTTACCCTGAAAATAAATTCTGAATCATGGTCTAAAATTAACCTTCAAAATTAATGAATACAGTTGACTTTTGAGAAATGAAGCAGTATCACTATTTTCAACTGAAGGTAAGTTAACACTTGGATTTAGGTTTACATATACAATGTTGAACTTTGTAATATATGCCTTGCAAGTATGTAATGTATGACTCCTGTTTTTCGTAATTTACTGATGACTGTCACTGATCAATGATCTAGACTTCTGTGGGATAAGCTGTCAATAGTGACACATTTGTTCCTTATTAAAAAGTTTATTGATGTCAACAATCACAGTTGCAGTTTTCTCTTTATTTTGCAATTACAGTAGTATTCAAAGTACAGTAAAAGATGTTTTATGATACAGCATTAAATAATAGTTCATTGAGTTATAAAAAAATAAAACACAGAGCATTAGAGTAAAAACTGTTACCACACATCAACTATACTGGATGTGTTGACGCTGGGCACCATTAGGAACTCCACGGACTAGGCAAAATTTCACAATCCCCATTAACAGTAACTTGGAAGGATATGGTATGTAAAAAAATAATTCAGAAAGAGAGGAAAAATGCAAAGACAAATAACACAGAGTTAACTACACAAAAAGTGAGAGATAAAAAAAGAAACTGTACACCTTAAAAACATACCATATACACCGCCTTATTATTATTTATTTATTTATTTAACTTTTTTTGTCAACAGTGGGGTTAACTGCTCTATAAACAACTCTAGGTTATATGTAACTAGTTTATTCATCATCCTCTTCCTCATAGTCTTCCTCATAGTCATCCTCTTCCTTATCATCATCGTCATTATCATCTTCATTGTCCTCTTCCTTATCGTCATCATCATCATCTTCATTGTCTTTTTGGTCAGCATTGGCTGGAGGCTGTTGATATGCTGCAATGTCCTTCAATGAGAGAATTTGGAAAACACACGTCTCAGAAATCCTGTAGTCCTTGTATTAAAGTGAGAGTGAAGTTGGGCCAACTTTTGTTCTGTATTCTTTTCGGCAGTTGTTTTAGTTCAGTGTTTCTCAAACTGTGGGGCGGGCCCCACTAGTGGGGCGCAGACACATGACAGGTGGGGCGCGAGACATCTCTTTGCGATTGACCGTTGTCGCACCATGCCCCCCGAATTCACAGCTATTTGTCAGATATGCACATATGACAGTAAATTGAGCCAATGGTGTTATTTGCTAGTTGCTGTGATGATTGGTTCAAGTGAAATTTGGCTTTGAATTAGTAACATGAAAAAACTGAAAAAAAACATTGCACAAATTGAGCCTTTCAGGTGGGGCGTGAAAATCCTCTGCCTTCCAAAGTGGGGAATGACAGAAAAAGTTTGAGAACCACTGTTTTAGTTCAATACAATTTTAAATATGATTTAGCCTTTGTGTGTGGCCTCCCTTTTTTCTCCACTTTATGGATTTAAGTTACGCACCAACCAAGACAACACCTTTAAGACAAAGGTGCAGACACCATTCTCACTTGCTGCCCTTGTATTAAAGTCATCTTAAAGGAGAGTACCGGAGTGAATTCAAGCATAGCCCTTTTGAAAGAGCTTGCTAAATGCGCTAGTTAGCGAGTGGAACAAAATAATTTGGTACAGCACAGACCGAACGCGAACGCAGAAGCGAACAGGCACTTTACACTGAATCAATGGGACCTGACTGTTGGAAACCGAAAGTAAGATCTGAGGTTACACTGACTCAATGTAAAGTGTTTCGCATTAGGTCTGTGCTGTTCGAAAATCTTTCATTTCATGCAAAATATATTGCTGTTAGAAGGCTCGTGCAGCAGGGCTATGCTTAAACTTACTCCGGTATATTGCTTTAAATCATCATAATCATCCTCCTCCTCCTACCTTTTCATACTTCTCCTTTAGCGTGGCTGCCTTCTTTTCATATGGCTGTTTCTCATCGAATGATAATTTACTCCACATCTCTCCCATTCTCTTTGCAACATCCCGAATTGACAGGCCAGGAGTTTCTGCTTTGACCTTGGGTCGATACTCCGAACAGAAAATGAAAAAGGCAGACCTAAGAGACAATAAATAACCCACAAGTTAGACCCACAAGATAGAGGATATGATGACAGACCATATATAGGGACAGACCATTGACAACCTAATTACACAGATAGGCCTATTTATTGTATTCACAGTCTACATTTCCTGTCTATTTGTCACTTACGGAGGCCGTTTAGGGGCACTGGGATCCTTAAACCTCCTCTTTTTCTCCCTTTTGGTCGGATGGAATTCTTCATCTTGCGCTCATAGCAGCCCTTGTCTTGTTTGGCCATTTCCTCAAATCTATCTTTCTCTTCCACTGACATTGTCTGGAATAAAAAGCAACAGACAGGAAAGAGCTCACTCATGCAACTGATACCTTAATAAATTATTACTATTATTATTCAGTTTGATGGAGAATAGCAATTTACCTTCCATCGCTCAGAACACTTCTTCAAGAACTCATCCAAATTCACTAAAGCCTCAGGGTGTTTCTTCTTATGTTCCTCTCGACAGGTCAGGACAAAGTAGGCATATGAGGACATCTTGCCTTTGAGTTTTACTGGATCTTTACCCATCTTTTCTTCTAAAATCTGTAAAACGAAAGTTCATGTGAGGTCCATTTAGTGACTTCAGTTTACTATACATAAACAATAACGTTTACGTTTTGTTTTCTACGACACTAATCAGTGCGGGCCAAATTCAGCCTACAGTGAGAAATGGAAGCCACGGTATTCCGCCCAAACATCACCAATCTAGAGTCAAGATAACAAAACCTTTTTTATATATACGAACTGTAGCAAAATATTTCAAAACACTGCATAGCATAGGGCTATAGCGCCCTCTAGAGAGGAAATGCCAATGTAGATGTCTCAGATGCTTTGCACGCAAATGATGTATTTTCCAATTGGATAATTATATTCACGTCGTTTATCGTAGCCTATAATTTTCAAGTCATGACAGTAGGCTACAGGTCAGTTAGTCTGCAGGCTCTCGCAATGCACTGCAAAGGTTGACTCATGTTAACGTTAGTGTCAGAGGTTTGCTCTCATAGACCTGGATGGATTGAGTCCGAAACACATTTACGGCATGTCATTTCAAAGTAACTCATTTGCAGTAATGACAGAATTGTATGCAGCACATCTAACCTTCTTCTGGGAAATCTGGCAACGACGAATGGCACGGTGGATTGTGTTTACCGACAATGTTTTCTGGAAGTGTTCCTGAGCCCATTTTGTAATTTCCATTACAGTAGCATCCTTGTGTGTGATGCAGTGCTGTTCAAGGACCCGAAGATCGCGGGCATTCAGTATGGTTTTCCGTCCTTGACCCTTACGCACAGAAGTTGTCCCAGATTCTCTGAATCTTTGGATGATATTATGCACTGTAGATGATGACAACCTCAAACTCTTTGCAATTTTTCTCTGAGAAACTCCTTTCTGATCTTGCTCCACTATTTTTTGCCGCAGCGATTGGGGAATTGGTGATCCTCTGCCCCATGTCCAAAACGAGTCGCGGGCCATCAGCGGACAGGTCTAACCCAAGACGGAAAACAGACGACCAAGACTCAGGTTTATTTAGGGGCCGATTTGTGTTGTTCTTTTCTTCCTCTTCTTCTTCTTTTGCTTCTTCTTGTTCAATGACAGTTGGCAACCAGCTTTTTTAATGGAGCATTACTGCCACCATCTGGACTGTAGTGTGACTCAAGAGTTTACCATCCCCCAAATAAAAAAATAATATTTTTTTTCTAAAGAAAAGAGTAGGCTAGGCAGTCGAAATATATTATGCACAGTAAACCTGTATTCTTCAGGTAGCTGTAGAGGTTGGCCTAATTAAAGCAGATCTCACAGTTCTACCTGTCTCCCTTGCAGCTGAGTAGATAGTAGACTAGTTGTCTCTCTTGGTGGTACCTTGGACACTGCATAATAACATGCTCTTTGGTCTCTTGATTGTCACTGCTTTCGCAGAGTTCCATCAACATGTTTCCTGATCTTAAACAGTGAGCTATTACAGTAATTCCTTCTGTCTGAATAAACCTCATCCTTGAAAAGACACTTTCCTTTGATGATGATGTCAGTGATCCCTGGAAAGTTCCTGAATAGCCAATTTCTCGTCAGGGCTGATGTTTGAGTGATGGGCATTCTTTTCATATTTCTCCATAATTTCTCCCTCAACAATTCTGCAGAAGGTTTGAATTGAAGGGTTTGGACATAGAGGATAGAATTTACTTCTTTTCTTAAAGGGAGATGGATTGGATTCATTCTGTGTTTCACAGTCCCCAAACATACATCTTAACTTGATCTTTCTGAAAAAATGGTACAAGTCTGTTTTAACTTCAAAAGTGTCTCCTTCACATGTGGGAACAAAGCTCAATCCTTTAGAAAGTACAGAGAGTTGATGTGTAGTAAGTACCTTGTCTGAGAGGTTTATCACTGGGCTTTCGCCCACTGGCGAGGGTTGGGCCTAGTTGACCCCGGTGTTTCTTCCCGTGCCTCGCTTTCTTCTGTTTCTTCCTCATTGGTTTTTTGGAGGATGATATCCCACTGGATGGACGTCAGTGGTTAAAGTGGGATTTGGCAGGAGGGGGAACTGTCATATATTTTGTGTCAGCACAAATGAAGAAACATATATAGAAGAAGAATGGGATGATATAGTTCATTTATCTGAGGTGCCGGAACTGCGTACCCCCGCGTTCCACCCCCTACTTTAACACAAAAGGAGAGATGAAAATTATAAAGTTGCTTGCCATTTTAATGATTATTCACATCCTATCTCCTCCCTTATGTATAGAGCAAGTATTTTTACATAGAGGGGTGATGTTGACAGAAAGCCAATGAGAGCTTTTTTGGATTCATACTTTGGAGACATTACAACCTATAAACAATTAAATGTTTTTTTATGCTTTGTTTTTATGACAGCTGATGCCTGATGTGTACATTGCATTGATTTGTTTCTTGTTTCCTGTTTTTAGATAAGCTTCATTGTCTATCTATTGGACTGCATTTCCCATTATGCTTTTCTGGATTGCGGATTTTTCTTTACTTTTTATTGAGTTACTTGTTAATCTAGCACCTCAACAGATGAGCGATGATTGATTTTTTTTTTTTTTTTTACTTTTTTAGTGAAACTACTCTTGAAATAGTCTTCTCAAATCAGGCAAACCTCTGAGGACAATGCGCTTGGTGTCTTTGTTTGCACCTGAAATAAAGGTGCAATAGGTGCGCTTCAAGGTGCAATATGAGCTCCTGCATTCCGAGTGATTTCACGCTAGCTGTCCTGTCTGCCCCCTAAATACACTATTAGTGATGGAAGTCGGTCTTTGGTATCTTTTGCCCTCAACCGTGCCTTCCAGGCAGCGCTGTCTTCAAGGCACTACTGCACTCAGTTTAGGGTTAGGATGAGGGCTGAGGAGGTTAGGGTTAGAAATAGGGTAAAGGTAGTGCCTTTTGGGCTGTGCTGCCTGGAAGGTGCCGTTGGGGGCAAAAAACACCATTGAGCAGTGAAGTCATCTTGGTGTCCCTTTGTTTGGAAGTTCCACTTTTGTCCAACAGGTGGTAGGCTAGTCCCTCACAAGTTTCTGCAGAGCCTTGTAAATTTCTGCTGGTCCACTGGTTATGGATTTACCCTGTCTGTAAATTACCCACAAGAGGGAGTCAGTAATTTGCTAAGAAAGTGTGTTCACCTGTTATCAAACTTTACAGTATACAGGACTTGCTATTGCTTTACTCTAAATACTATGGTGTAATTTAACTCTAAGTACTATGGTGTAATATTACTAGCCTGTAAATAGTGCAGCAAGAAAGTTTAGCTTCCTGACAGCCTGATGGATAAAGCTGTCTTTCAATAGTATTTTGGTTTATATTTAATGTATTTCAAAGGGGTGGAACTCTAGTACAAGTCAACTGGGCTTTGTGCTCTTCTACACCATCAATATTACTGTAAGGTGTGCTAAAGACATAAAACTAACTAATAAAAATAACATTACCACTACATTACACAAAAACTAAGCTTAATATTAAGGACACATTTGAGGCCTGCTGATGGATCTCATGGTTTCTGTAGTAGACCATTGTGAGGGATTTGGTCTGCAATAGGAAACAATGAAGAGAAACCAATTAGGTTTCATTATCAGATTAAGTGTGGGCAACATCAGGGAAATAAAGTCATCGTTTGTATCTGTACTTTGTTTTAATTTATACTGGATAACTTTACCGTAAGTGACCATTGCATCGTATGAGCGATCAATAAAGTTTGCTTGTTGATACACAGGTCTGAGGGGAGGGGAGGGGAGGGGAGGAGGTGATCAAATATCTGTGTTTGTCTCCAGTCAGAGGTCACTGTCACGAAATTGCTGGCCAGCAGGTGGTCATGCAGCCTATAAAAGTCCACTGGACAGCCAACTCTAACTCACACATGAGAAACAGAGTATCAGAGACCCTCTGCCTCAAAGACCTGTACCTCTTATAGGTTTGCTTCGCTTTCTGTTTAAGGGTTATTTATTTATTTATTTGTTTGTTTGTTTGTTTGTTGCTATCTCTCCACTTATCTTCTAATTTCATCTTGTTGTGAACTACTGGCCTTTAATTTGCTTTGGAACTTTTGAAGTAATTTTCAGATTAGGGTTAGGATTCTTTATACTTCAACATGAATGATGATGAGTGGTTTATTTGTCAAAGAGTGAAATTCTAGTAATGTAGTTTTCTCAGAGTGTCTTGTATTCTTCTCAACATGTCTCTGTCTCTTCCTCTCTCAGGTGATCTTCATCATGGGCCCTTTTGTCTTCCCTCTGCTCATCTGCCTTGCTCTTGCATTCAGCCAGGCCAGCAGCTCACCCACCCAGTGTAAAGAGAACTACAAAATGTTTCAAGATTCCTGCTACTTTTTGTCCCCAGACAAGAACACATGGGGTGATGCTAAGGTAACTAACTATCTGTGTTCAAATTCTTCTCAAATTACTCATGTAGTCCGATGAGCTGAGACAGTGATTCAATCTAACATGAAATAAAACATAAAGATATTCTTAAGAATTTTCTTAAATTTGTTTCTTAAGGTCCCATTTAATAATCTGTGCTGGTTAATACAAATGTTGGGTTTTAAGAACATATTTCGTCATAAGCCCACTGTTTTCAAGATCGGTAAAACAAAAAGATGATGTTTATTTAGGCTGAGTTGCCGTGCAAAATAAAGATGAAATTATATATTGCCTTTAAATTTCTTATCACTGTAGCAAAAGTGTGCGTCACATGGAGGCAGCCTAGTCTCTATCCAAAACGAGGAGGAAAACACCTTTGTAATGGGTCTTTTCCAAGACTCCAAGAGCCCTGTCTGGATTGGTGGATATGAGTACCGGTATCCAAACTCAAAGGTAATGTTGGGAAATATGGGGCCGGTTCCCCGATAACGCTCACTCTTAGCGCACTAAGAGGACTCGAAAGATACAGTATATCTTACCAAAGTTGTTTACTATTCTGAGTGTGTTCCCCAAAGTATCTCTCTTATCTATATCTATAAGCTATCACTTAAGGAGCCAAATCCATGTTTCTGGCATTGATTGTTGTCATTTGCGCTTCCTTTGAGCATGCGTGAAATTGTCTTTTCAGGAGTAAGGTGCAACTATTAGGCAAGTAAAAATATATGTAGTGTGTCAATATGAGGTGTGAATGTGGCATGCTTGCATTTTAGAAGCGTTGAAAAGCAAAGCAACTTAATGAATTTTGGCGATTAAACCAATTCAGATGTTCCTTGGCAGTAAGTGCTCAAGTACTGAGATCAATATAACACTTTTAAAGCTGTAAACTAAAACATATGTTTAAGAGAAAGGTTACGGATGGTCCAGACCACCCTTACGAATGTGTGACTTACAGAAGATACACTTAGTGTACGAATGGCCACAGATTTTGAGTTAAGGGTCCGTGTTAGTCTCACAGAATTCTGTGAGATCATGTTGATCATGTCATATCATTAAGAAGGAGGATAAGGAATAGATTAAAAACTACCAATAAGAATGTTTTGGGGAACTCGGCCATGATAGGTTGGTGATTCCTAATTCGGACTGCTGTGCTGCCTGAGACACATAACCATTGGGGAAATTGCACTAAAGGTATTCCTAGACAGCATTTTATTGTAAATCTATAAGCATTGGAGAGAACATTAAGTGTCCCAATACTTTGTCTATGTAGTTCATGTGCTGTATCTGCTCTTGAGCCTGTATGCTAACACTTACAATTTTGCTCCCAGGAAAATTCAATGAAATGGAGGTGGATTGATGGTCAACCAATGAACTACTTAAACTGGGATGTAAAACAACCTCGAGATTTTAAATGGAAAGTTACAATGATGATGTTTACAAATGGTACGTACTTCTTTGTTCCACATCTCTTTGTCATCATTTTGTTGTGTCAGGCCCTCTCTTATATGCATTTCATTTTTTTCATGTCATGTTTTCAGGGAAATGGGCTAATGAAGTTCCTACTCAAGAATTCCCATTTGTGTGTGAACAAGACAGTGAGCCCACCTGTGATGAGGGATACTCCCTGTATAACTCCTTCTGTTACATTTACAGGCAGGAGAAGTTGGGCTTTGATGAAGCACAGGTGGCTATCGATAGCTAAAAATGCTTTATTCTTCCAATTTCTCCATATCACTAGGCTGCATGGTAGGATAATAAAGTGTTGAACTCATTCTAATGATGTTTCTCACATTTTGTGCTTCTAGAAAAACTGTTCAGCTGATGGTGGAAACCTAGTCTCAGTGCACGGTGCCTTAGAGGAATGTTTTTTGAAAATTCTGACCGGAGACGCTTATGTCTGGATTGGAGGAAGAAAGGATTCAGTGAATGATGTAAACATCAAAATATACTATGATATTTTTATTTATAAAACACTGTAATACCAATATCTATTTAATGTCAAATGTTTCACGAATCAGGGGCACTGGAAGTGGACTGATGAAACACCATTTAACTACGAACAGTGGGCGAATTATCAACCTGCAGAAAGCCCAGACAACAGTTGTATTCTCATGAATTATCCAGGTAAGAGACAGTGTCTGTACCTCTGAATACATCACCTTTTATTTCTTTTAATTTTTGTTGCATGTGACCTTTGTTGCTGGGATAAATCAGGGAATGTTTTCAGTGTTGTCTGTTTGAATGCTTCAAATGAAAGTGACACTCCTTTGTTTTCAGGGTGCCAAGTTAGAACTGGTTGGGCCAACGAAGTGTGTGACATTGCATATGGATACATTTGCAAGAAGCCACAAAGACAACCCATATAATGAAACACTGAGCCAAGCTGATGCAATGAAGCTTAATGTAATAAAGAAAATTGTGAAAAAAGTGGATTTTTTTATTCGTCCTGAAATGTCTGAAATGTCAAACTGTTTGGTGCTGTACATAGTTGCAGAGTTAGCAGTCTGAGTTGCAAGCAGAGGTGCAGTTAATAGGTGACAGCAACAGACTACAGAGGGCAGGTAGAGATAGACAGTTAACAAAATAAATATATTTTACAACACATTGGGAGTTTATATGACTGAAAATGCCCTCACATTCTGAGAAATGATGTGGAAGGTGATGTGTATTCTTGTCACAGCAGCTACCCAAGCCATGCACATGGCGCCTTTTCGTTACAGCAACATGCACTCCATAAAAAAACTTTGTATCTTTTATCCCATGCAACCCCAATTCCAACAAAAATTGGGATGTTGTGTAAAATGTAAGTGAAAAATAAATGCTCTACAGCATAGGTGGGCAATTATATCAGCTGAAAGGCCTACTAATTGGCTTTTAGATATGCTGACGGGCCTGCTGTTAACAGTTAACCTGTTGATGGAGGTTGACTCTGGCAAATTGGAAAATTCAAACCAGTGGCCCCATTTTCTTGAGAGGAAAGGGGGGATTTTTCATAAATACAACAAATTCGACAAATCAGGTCTATAATCCAATTCACTTCAATGAGAAAATTATTCTATTTTCAGAAGGGCCTTAGTTCACATATGATCTAAGGACAACATGTAAGTTATTGGAATTGGTTTGTTGAATCACTGAATGATCATTTCAAATTTGAGGCCAGCGGCACGTCTTAAAACAGTTCGGGATGGTGTCAATTAAAGGCAGGAAAACTTGTGTTTGACAAAAGGCAAAACAAAGTAGGACACGTCATAATTAATCATATTAATTTACTAAATGAGTTTGTATAAAAAGAGCATTCTTTCCTGTCCGGGTCTTCATTTTTCCATTTGTTGCTTAAAATCTAACAGCTTTAGACAAAAGTCAGTCACTTGGCATCTGTTATCCCATATGATGGAGCCAAACTGTTGGAACTTTCTGTTAAATCAAAGTCAAAGCGAACTTTATCATCAATCAAACTGTGCAACCGTACATTGCCAGAAGACTGAAAATTGCATTTCTACAAACTCCAAATGTGCAATAACAAAGCTAAGTCAGATATAGACCTCCAACTAAATATAACTGTACATAAGACATGACTTATATTACTGTACACAGTGTAGAATATAGAATGCAGTTTGCCGTCATTATCTGGCCTTTTCAGGCCTTCCTATATATTATGTCTGGATGTCATCTTATGCAGATCAAAACCAACAAATCCATTCAGCATTAATTCACATTCCCTTCCACTGTGATGTCCTGTCATGAGCATATTCAGGACACTCAAGTTTCACTCACAGGATCAAAAGAGAGTACTGATATCAGCTATTGTCATAAATGTTTGATAAAACACATTGGTTTGAATTGTCTACCCACTCCAAGTTTGGGCCCAGTTCCCCAAAACATTCTTATCGCTAAGTAGTTCTTAACCTATTCCTTAACCTCCCACTTAACGTTAAGACGTGATTCCTGAAATGTTCGTAAACTAAGTGTATCTTCTGTAAGTCACAGGTTCGTAAGGGTGGTCTGGACCATTCTAAACCTTTCCCTTACCACAATGTTTGGCTTAAACATAAGCTTTACAGCTATAAAAAGTGTTGTATTGATCTCAACACTTGCGCACTTACTGCCAAGGAACATCTGAATTGGTTTCCTTGCATTTTGTGTTTTAATTTGCATAAATTAAAAATCGCTAAAATTCATTAAGTTGCTTTACTTTTCAACCCTTCTAAAATGCACACATACCACATAAATCACGGGAGACTAATCCTCCACTTGTTCTACTATCTGGGGGGTTTTTCATGGGGATTGTAGCCAGCTAGAGGTGAAAATTGTTTTCACCTCT
>JAODXP020008981.1:0-2500 GCA_027497455.2 Sardinella longiceps
CGGACAGACCAACAGACAGACTTATTCTCCATTACAAAAAACACACACATTCTTACACATGCATTTGCTCACGTGCATGCAGAGATACAGACAAACACACTCAGACACACACACTCTCTCTCTCTCTCTCTCTCTCTCTCTCTGTCTCTCTCTCTCCCTCTCTCTCTCTGGGAGTGCTCTGGAGGCTACATGCCAAACTCAGATGGCAGGCCCGTTCACATGATCGTTTGGCATTCCAAGTGCTGGTCACCTGACCTGCTGTCACACGATCTGTGGAGTAGTTTCTCTGATGCATATGTCTGTGCTGGAGAGTGTGTGTGTGTGTGTGTGTGTGTGTGTGTGTGTGTGTGTGTTTGTGTGTGTGTGTGTGTGTGTGTGTGTGTGTGTGTGTGTGTGTGTGTGTGTGTGTGTGAGTGTGAGTGTGTGTGTGTGTGTTTGTGAAAGAGTGTGTGTGTGTGTGTGTGTGTGTGTGTGTGTGTGTGCGTGTGTGTGTTTGAAGACACCTGCTGTTTATCTGCAGGTCGATGCACTCGTGCTGAGGCTGCATGCCTGAAAGCAGGGAGAGGCCGGTGGGGAGAGAAGGGGAGAGGAGAGCCAAGCCCTGGGACTCCATCTGGACACTGGGCTTGCATGCTTGCTATGGGTGTGTGAGTGTGTGTGTGTGTGTTTGTGTGTGTATGTGTGTGTGTGTGTGTGTGTTTGTGTGTGTGTGTGTGTGTGTGCGTGCGCGCGTGTGTGTGTGCGTGTGTGTGTGTGTAATCTCAAAGGACAGGAACTCAAACAGCACACAAACACTTGACACTGTGTCAGTCCTGAACGATGACACTGTCTCAAACACAGATAGATGGAGTTATGTGTCTGAGTGTATGAGTGTATGCGTGTGTGTGTGTGTGTGTGTGTGTGTCGGCTTGAATGATCACGTTAGGGGGTTAGGGTGGGAGAGACTGGCTGAACACAGACCTAACAAGAGAATGGTATGTAAGTGTGTGTGTGTGTGTGTGTGTGTGTGTGTGCAAGTGTGTGTTTGGGCTCAATAGGGAATACAGGAGAATGGTGTTTGCTTGTGCTCTTGCTCCCAAAGCAACATTCATGGAAATGGACCAAAACTGCAAGCCAGAAAATAAAACAAAATGAAATATCTCCGGTGCCGAGTTTCGCGCACAACGAAAACAAATATTTGAACAGATGTAGGCGTTTTATGTGATTCTCTCGCTGCCCCCCAACCACCCCACCCTCCTCTCCCCGCCTCTCTCTTTCTCACACTCTCTCTCCCTCTCCCTCTCTGTCGGTCTCTCTCTCTCTCTCTCTCTCTCTCCTTCTCCCAAAAGTGCCACAGCTTCAGAGAAATAACACAATATGCCTCATTTCAATTTCCCCTTCAACAACTTAGTCAAACACACAGACAGAGAAAAAGACAGGAGTGAAAGAAAGAAAGATAGAGAGAGAAAGAAAAAGTGTGTGTAAGAGAAAGGCAGAAAGAGAAAGGGACAGAAGAGACAGAAAAAAGCAAGAACATAGTTTAGAATATGGCTGTTTGGTTTGTACACAATCGGGGGAAAAAATAAATAAATACCATATGCATGCACCACAGATACCTATTCAATCAACCTTGAAGACACACGCTAGCACACTAACACACGCAGACACGCGCACACACACAAACACAATACCACACACTATGTGTCTGAGTCTGGCTGTGTGTGTGTGTGCATTTATTTCTCAAGACTGAGAGCCTTCCAGCAGCAACACCCATATTGTCAACACGTGGTGAACAGACTCCTTTATCCAAACACCAAACAGAACCATCACACGCTGACAACACGCCAAGCAAATAAACCAGAGTGGATGTTAGGATGGGGATTGGGGGGGGGGATTCTAGCAAATATGTGACTTCATGCAACATGACTGCATCACCACATCAGATAAAAAGGAAAGAGAGAGAGAGGGGGAAGAGAGAAAGAGAGACAGAGAAAGAGAGGGATGGGGGGGAGGGGGGGGGTAGACGAGGGTTTGAATATATGAGAAATCGTGGGAAGAGATATTCATCGTATTTGTGTAGGAGGAAAGCGATGTTATGACACACCCTAGTTAAAGCTGGGAAAATAAAGGAAGAAAAGTCATGAGTTGATGAACAATTCCCATTCCTAAATTCCCATTTTGCGGTCAGACAGGAACATCAATGAGAAAACAATGTAAAGCCTTTGATAGTACTCTGCATGATACACACACACACACACACACACACACACACACACACACACACACACACACACACACACACACACACACACACACACTTATGTCAGAATAAACACACACAGACACGGCATCACAAAAACACCACAAGAAAGTCCTGTTGTCATCAGAGTTTGAAAACACTGTCAATCACCTAAAGCCCTCCTTTACTGACTATCCAATCAGAGCTAACGAAGAATTATAAGTCAGACTTGACGACAACACCAGAACAGCACTGGCCAAAGGCTTTTCACCACACACACAC
>JAODXP020008981.1:10000-12405 GCA_027497455.2 Sardinella longiceps
ATAAATTAAATAATAACTTTTAATTTATGTCTTTTCCCTGAAATTCTATACTTCGGATATTCTTGGGAACACAAAATCAAGTCTTTAGTTAAGATGGTCAAATATTTTGCTCTCATTTAGGGCCAAACCTACAGTATTATTTACTGAACTGATTTGATCAAGTGAATCAGTCTTTTATAGGTGGCATGGAGGCACAGAGACACTCAACAGCAGCTAGCTACACTGTTGCACTATGATGTGGCAACAAAATAGCAATGGCTATTTTTACTCTAAGTGCATAGCTCAGTAGAAGATGCTGAAGGACAAGGGTGTATGTTTCACTTTGCTCCAGTAAGGATCAAACACAGATATGGCTCCAGTATTTTGGTCATAATGCCTCTGAACACAGACAATTGGAGCTGCAGGAGATCTTAATGGACTTTTGTGTGTGTGTGTGTGTGTGTGTGTGTGTGTGTGTGTGTGTGTGTGTGTGTGTGTGTGTGTTGTAGTGTTGCTCGGACCTTGAGCGAGGACTGCACGGCGGACTCTGGCGGGTAGACGATGAAGTGGCGCAGCGTGAAGCCGAAACCCTGCGAGGTGCGGCGCAGTCGGAGCGTCTTGGGCCCCGGCCAGGAGAAGGGCTCGTCCTCTGGGCCGGCCACTGGGGACACGCAGCCCGACGCATCACTGGCGTCCACACCGCCCTTCTGCTTGGCCTACAGGAAACAGCAAGACACACAGAGAGAGAGAGAAACGTGAGATAACAGACTTGTTACTAATGTTTTGAAATAACAGAAACACACTGGTCATAACAGATGACTAAGTCATGCCACAGATGCTGTGATATCTGATGAGAGTTACTGTAAAGAGAACCAACCCATTACAATAACTGAGAATCACTTTCATCAACAGGGGTTCACTGTGGGGGCAGGAATGCTCACAGAGAACTGGAACTAAGACATCATGGCTGAAAACTCCTCTAAAAGTGAAACTGTTTACGACATTGTGCTCCCATGTGAGAACAGCCCCAGTCAGAGTGAAAGATCTTCAGTCCCACAGCCTACCTGAGATGGTGCAAGGCTGGGAAAGCCTAACTGTATGTTCACACCAAGAACTACTAAAACTGTAAAATCGACGGAAGTCATTCACTTTCTATGGGCAAGAGAGACAAAAACGACAAAAGCTACAAAAAGCTACCAGCTGTAAAAGTTGAGGGATTTGATTTTAGCGACTAAAAAGCTAATAAACTGTCAACTTTATGCAAATTAGCTATGACGCGTTTCAGCTGTAAAATCGAAATGCTGTGCTTTTAATGGAATGACAACAGGCACGTCATGAGTGATTGAGCGATTTGGGGCAAACACAGACAATTAGCAGCTGCTTTTTTTAGCTCTAAAAGTGATTTTGTAGCTTTAGTAGCTACAAAACAAGTACAGTGCCTGCTGATTAAGAGCAAGGTTGCCCATGTTTACAGTAAATGGCTACTGAGGAGAGGAGAAGACAGCAGGGACAGCAGATGAGTGGCCTTTCTCTGATGGGAATACAGCAGCATGGCATCACGTGAGCGACACACACACACACACACACACACACACACACACACACACACACACACACACACACACACACACACACACACACACACACACACACACACACACACACACACACACAAAGACACCCACACAAAACACACACACATCTCATCTGGCCCACTTGGGCTCCCACATGGGCACTTCCCTATGGAGGTTTCACATCCCACTGGACTAGGCAGAAGCTATGACGCAAGGAGGAAGCAGGTAGCCTCCCCCTACCAACATGCCTTTCATCACACTACAGACACACACACACACACACACACACACACACACACACACACACACACACACACACACACACACACACACACACACACACACACACACACACACACACACACACACACACAGATGTTCACCTAAGGTCAGTCACCTCTGTGGTCAATACATTGACGCAATCACACCACAGTACAATGCCAGAGCTCCATTTCCCTCTAAGTGCCTTCTGAGTGACATGATCAGAAACCCCACACACACACATCGCTCATACACACTCTCAAACACACTCTTTACACTCTTGAGACCAAATCAGACTCAAGATCCGCAACGAGACGAAACGGTTTTAGAACGGAGTTGTGGCGGTGTGAATGAATTGTCGCAGGTTGTTGCAAGCAGTTGCAAAAGATTTAACATGTCAAATCGCAGTGTAAGAGTTTTAGAACGTCCAGGTTTTTAGAACGTCGCAGCTCATCTCGTCGCGGATCTTTGCTCTGTAGTCACCTTCACTCTTCATCCACAGTCACCCCTTTCTGCCAATATAGTACAGTGTTCGCTGTTTTGTAAGTATAGGCCATACTATCACACACATATCAATGAGCAATCTGAGGG
>JAODXP020008982.1:0-110000 GCA_027497455.2 Sardinella longiceps
CAGAGTGTGTCCTGAAATTTTAGGCCTGAGGCACGTCTGAAGCATGTTAGGAGGCTGGGACGTGCTGAAATCTGTTCGTTGTGGAGGCTTGCATGCTCAGTGCATTTTCCTATGTACAGCCCACCACCACCCTCTTGTGGTTTCACCGCAGTTCAGGTTGTGCTGAATTCATATTCATCCATATCCATAAATAGGCCTAGCTCTGTTCTCTTTTTTTGCATTGTTCCCATGTCCATCTTTTTTCGTTTATTTTTTCGTTTTATTTTGATATTACCTCCGCCAAGGAGGTTATGTTTCCAGTCGTGTTGGTTTGTCTTCCTGTTTGTTTGTTTTTGTTTGTCTGTCTGTTTGTCAGCAGGGTAACTCGAAAAGTACTGCATTCGGTTTTGGTGGCGATCGGTGATCCAGAACATGATCTGGAATTTATATGGTGTCTGTGACAACATTGCCTTGCCAAAATATTGCATCAACACCATGCAGGATGTGAGCAGATTGCTAGAAGCATATCATTTGAATCTTCACATATTTCTCATAAACCTAACATCTCCTATCAGTAAACCAGACGACCTCTAAATGAAAATGTTTGAGGTAAATAGAGATGTTGTTATGGCCGAAGTCTTGCAGAGATATCGATAACACAGCCTGCACTCCCATTGCGGAGAGCGCATGCTGTTCAAATATCGCGTTATGGTGAAGTGGACATTGACACTTTCGGTTTCGTCCGTGATTTGGTGAAGGGAGAAAAAAAATGTTTGTCCGCGTCCAGACAACAGGTGAGACATTTGGAGAACGCCAGGTTTATAAACTCATTAGGCTAGTAACCATTCGACATATTGGAGAAATAGATGATATCAGTTTGGTCAAAGATATACAGTAGCCTATGCTGCGCCGAGTTTGTGCCGGGCCCTCATAACATCGACAAGGTAGGCTGTTTTTTTCTAGGCTGTAGCGCAGGTACATGCACGTAGCTCAATGTTTGAAGGCCTTGTTGGTGATTGTCACTGTTGACTGCTCATTATTACCCCTTACGACTGAAAAACAATTAACAGTTTAAAACATTTGTCGTAGCTTATTCTGTATTTTTATCCCAATTGCGCATTTGTTCTAATACAAGGAACCTGCGTGATTCCTCAGGTGGAAATACAATTTTCAGTTTCGGGTTTCTGTAAACATCCCTGACTTCACTGCCGTGCAAGGAGAGATGGTGCCATCTGACGGTGAGAAGTTGACTATGGTTTTATTCAAAGTAACCAAAGTGTGTGTGTGTGTGTGTGTGTGTGTGTGTGTGTGTGTGTGTGTGAGAGAGAGAGAGAGAGAGAGAGAGTGTGCGCATGGCCTTGTTTTCTTTTTCTTTTCTTTTTTTCTCTGTGAGCTACAGGTAGCCTTACAATGCAAACATCCTTAGGAAAGATTCACTAACCTAGGCCAAAAACCTCTGTAGGCTATCACCAAAATGTGTCTGGGGCAGCACACCCTAGCATGACTAAATTAAACATTCATTCAACATTCAACATTATGTTACTGACGTATAACAAGAACGGTAGAGGCCTTTTTATCCATGTACACATTGCTTTATGAATATCCTAGTCCTACATACTGCATTATGAATATCCTAGTCCTACACACTGCATTATGAATATCCTAGTCGATGTTGTAGCATACAATCAGATCTGGGTTTTTGTTTGTTTGTTTTGCCCTAATTTCAGCAAAGATAGCCTAATCTCTTAGCCACATGAACAACAAGCCACAGTTCAAAGTGAATGAATGGGAGAGGCTGTGTTGTGCTAAATGAATTAGCTCCAAACTCTTGATAAATGGACTCACATGGGCTTATCTGAATCTGCAAGTAGAATGATGTTTGTATTCTGTGAGATCTGAAGTAGATTTGAGGGCAGCCCATATAGGCTACCCTAGCCCACTCTGTGTAGTTGATGATTGACTACTGCTCACTTGATCTTTAGTGACCCCCCCTTAGAAGAGTAAATATTTAACAGTGCAAAACATGCAAAATATATACTTATGCCTTTAACATTCTGTATTTTGTAGCCCAAACCTCTGGTGAGAAGCAGTGACTGTCTGGAGAGCAAGCAGACACTCCCAAGTGACCTGCAGGATTCTACATGCGGAAATACAATCGTTAGTTTCAGGTTACTATAAACAATCCTTTTTACACTGGGGAGATGGCTCCATCTAATGGTGAGTAGTGGCGCCTTACATGAATTCCCCAGACTAGTGTGTGTGTGTGTGTGTGTGTGTGTGTGTGTGCGTGTGTGTGCGTGTGTGTGTTTCATTACTATAATTATTTGTGTTGGTGTCATAGTTGTCTTACTGCAGCCTTAAGTCACATTTTATTGAAAAACAAATGGCTACTAATTACTACAATTGCCTGTACTGTTGCAACGGCCCTGTACATATAACTTGACTTTACCATGTGTTTGGTTCAGCTCATCTCAGACTGCTGATACTGGGTGGAGCTGGAGCTGGGAAGACGACAACAGCCAACGCCATACTGGGCCAATATGCCTTCCAGGAGGCACCGACTATAGGAAGCTCCGTGCAGACAAGGACCATCAGCGGACGGTCCATCTCATTGATCGACACTCCAAGGTCTCTGTTGGGTTCCTGTTCCAGTGATGAGCAACACAATGGAGAATCATTGGAGAAGTGCTTGAGCCTGGCTGCTCCGGGACCCCATGCATTTCTGCTGGTGTTCCCCCTCGGAACAAATCCTGTTTCGGACGAGGGGTTCAGAGTCGTGGAATGGATAGGACAACAGCTGGGTGAGGAGGCGCTTAGGATGACCGTCATTTTGTTCACTAGGAGAGAGAGGGTTACGAGGCGGGAGTGGGATCAGTTCCTTTTGAAACAGGAAGTGCAGAAGCTGATAAGAACCTGTGGAGGAGGATATCACATGATGAACAGCAAAGCAGAGGTCGAGCCATGCCAGGTCACAGAGCTGATAGAGAAGATCGATGCTATGGTGAAGTGTAGGGGAGGGGACTACTACATGATTGACAGGTTCCTCCAAGCTCAGAGGAGAGATGAAAAAAAAGAGAAGGAAGTGAGTTCTCTTTCAGAAAAAGAAGAGAGAAAATGGGAGGATATGCGAAGAGAGATGGAGTTGAGGAAACAGAAAAGGGAGGAGGAGAACAGGAGAGAGGAGGAAGAGAGAAAAAGACGAGAGGAGGAGAGGAAAAAGAAAGAGTTGCAAGAGCTTCAAGAAAGGGAGAGGAGAAGGAAGAAACGAGAGGAGCATGAGAGAGCAGAGCGAGAGAGGAGGACACTGGAGGAGGTGAGGAAAAGACAGGAGCAGGAACGAAAACAACTGGAGGAGGAAGAGAGACAACAGGAGGAGGTGCGTCAGAGACTGGAGCAGGAGAGGAGACAGCAAGAGGAGGTGCAGGAGAAACTGGAGGAGAAGAGGAGGCTACAGGAGAAGGTGGCTGAGAAGCTTGAGGAGGAGAGGGAGAGGCAGGAGCAGGAGATCCAGAGACTGGTGCAGGAGAGGAAGAGGATGGAGGAGGAAGAGAGGAGGAGGGAGGAGGAACAGCAGCAGCAGGTGGCCAGAGGGAGAGGGAGAGGAGAACAGCAAAAGGAAGATGATGGATTTTGGAGAACAGCAGAGAGATGTGCTGCAATAGCAGGCGCTTTCATTGCACCTTTTGTAAGACGCTGAGAGAGAGATAGAGAGAGAGAGAACAATCACCTCATAGGAAAACAATCACTTAAGACACTTATTGTACTGTATGGAAGTTTTAATGGATGCGCAGTTTCAGTTTTATATGAAACTGAAATTCTTATTATTGTAACATGTTTACATGCATTTATGAATGACAACACTGAGTCAGATAAAAGTAGGGCACTCCACGCGTCAATCCTTGTTCAGCAGTATCAGGTGCATCTCATTTGGACTGAATAAAGAAGACAGGAGCACACTGATGAAACTTTCAGTCTTTTATTTGTGCAAAACATGCTCCTGTCTTCCCCTTCCTTGCATTGACACAGACTCTTTGGTACTTGAGATTTTAGTTTTCAGTAATCTGAATTTAAAATGTAATGCTGACTGGTATTTAGTAGATCCTTTTTTTCCAAAGCAACATAGATTCACAACATAGGGTTTGTGAATTAAACCAGACTGATTGTCGGGTTTGTGAATTTAACTAAGGGTGGATTGTCAATCAAGTGATGCAAAATGCTAAAATTCTGTATATCTTCAATAAAATAGTCATTTTCATAAAGAAACAAAACGTGTGTAAAATATGCTTATAGAATTTCATTTCAAAACATGGGTTTCCATTACTTTAGTGATAGTACGCGATAGTACATCATCTATTGTAAAGGGCTTGTTGTTATATAATGTTTTCACAGTTCTCAAAATCCTTTACTGTAGTATGGGCTACCTAATGAAATTCAATGACCCACATTTTAAGGGGTAATTTACTATTAGTCATAATAGTCATCACATTAGTCATTAATCATAATGGTGGGTTCTTGTTGCACATGTCAGATCTGGATGTCCATTCCTTTTTTTTTATTTTGCTTAATCAAACACCTATTGATCTGTGAGAGCCTATAATGTCACTGTTGTTATATTCTATCCACTGAAGTCTATTAAATATTCCTGGACAGATCTGATTCCTTCTGACTTACCATCACCGCAGCTGAGAGAAACCCCAGCGGAGTACAGGGAGAACCGATTAGGCGATTAATAACGTATTGTATCATTATCGACAAACACATGTAGGATAATTACATGAAGGAGAAAGTCTTATTATGTCATAGTGTTTTATATGATATAATATAATACGAAATAAAGTACAATTGACAAGCATTCATTTTGCAGATGACTAACACTTTAAGACTGTGACTAAGACACTGACTAACAGACTAACAGTTTAAGACACTGATTACTATTATATGCCAGTGATTCGTACAGATTGTCCAGATATACAGATTCATTTTTACTGAAACATTTCTTTTCAAGAGTGAGCTGTAAGTATAATAGGTTTACTTAAATGGCATAAGGAATAATGACTGCACTGAAATAAACTCTTTGGTACTTGAGATCACAGTCTTCATGAATTTGAAGTTAAAAGTTAATTAATGGAACTGTTGTTTAGCAGATATTATTTATCCAAAGTAATAGGGTTTGTGAATGAAGCTCATCCAATTTTCACTAAAACAATGTTAACAGCTCCAAAACACAATGTATGTGTAATTGGTGGGCTGTTGTACTTTATTTTCCCCTGAAAGGTTTAGTGAAGCAAAATTTCCATGCATTAATTTACTGTATGGCCCCTGTTTTTTCATTACTCTTTAAAATGAAGTTAAAATAGCAAAGTTTTTAAAAGGAAATATTCCTTTGCAGACATCAGTGATTTGTAATTTTAGGACAAACCTCCCCCTTTCCCTCCTGTAATCACAGAATGAAATAGACCAAATTAAATAGGGTGACGGCAAACCTAACAAAGAAACAAGGTAAAATGTTGCTTTAAATTGGTAGTTATTTCTGCATTTCAACCAAATTTTTCACATTGGTGAAAACAGTTTGTGTAAGGTTTTTACTTAAGTCTCTTTCCACAATAGATCCATTATACCATCAGATTTGATTTCTTGATATAATAGAAAAGAATGTACAAACTCAGATAACTAAAAACAATGATACATCTTCTTCTGTCATTGCTACATGCTCTCCAAATGAGAGTGACCTTTATCTGTGAATTTACACTCACATTTGTTATATTGGTCTTTTATTTTGACAGATGATTAAACTTGAAGGCACTCCTTTCATATGAATCATGATGAGTCATATTGTTATTTTTTTTTTATTTCTTTAGTTGTGTGCAGGTTAAACAGGTAAGATAAAGTAATTGAATATGAAAAGTAGCCTACAAGGATACAAATGAGTTTTTACTTTTTATTGTCACTGTAGTAATCATATGCATGTCACCATAATAAAAAAAAAGTAGCACTAATACTGTATCAGATTACATGAAAGGGCAACACGCCCCTTAGCCGTAGGTTCCTGCAATGGTTGGTTGAATTTGCCAAACAGGATCCCAAGCAGGAAACGTGAATAGCGACTTATAAAGTAATCTGGACAAAAACAATTGTTTCAACAGAACAGCTATTATATGTAAGTATTTTTAAAAATAGACATTAAGTTACAAAGTGATAATAGAAATAAAAGAGCCACAGAGATAGCAAACATGCCTCCAGGCTGCTATGCTGACATCAGGCTAGTTGTGGAAACATTATACCGGATTTTGTTTTATTGTTGTTCTGTTTACGTCTAAAAATTAAAGATACTTTTGTAGATGATCGTTTCCAGCATACTAATATACAATGCTCTACTATACTGAGTGCTGGAATCACAATGGAGTTGGGGAAACACTAAGGTTAGTGTTTTAAAGAATGCATGTTATAAACAAGCATAGAGTGATGTGTGACTAGGGTGACTAGGGTATCATAAGAACATACTAAAGTGTAAGTGACTTTTTGACTTTCACTGACGTTAGTACACATCCTCATTTGTGTTTCTGTTTCTGGATCAAGTCAAATTAGAAACCGGTTTAACGGGCACCTGTTGCTAAGTGACCACCTGTAATAACAATCTGGGTCTCTCTATAAATATTTATTTTGAAATTACAGTGTTTCATTGGAAATAGAAATACATCACAAAGTAAAAAGTAAAACAATGGAATACTTAATTCTTCAATTTTACACTAAAAAAAATGACTACTTAAGACATGAACAAATGAAGATGAGTAGATAGGATCAATGTCCTAAAGACAATGTAGGCTTATATTTTATTTCTGTCAATTTGACAGCAAGGCAGTCAATCAGTTTGAACTGTTAGCATGGCCAATTGAATGTCATAAATGACAGTTGGTTATGTTACAATGCTGAAATCTAAAATGCCATTTTTAATTATTGCTTATCCAATTATTGGACAGGGTTAGGGAAGTGTGGTGCAAATTCAACACAAAATAATCATGCAAGATGATCTCAGACTGCTCAATTTCATGCAACATCTTTGTGACCAGGACAAAAACACAAACAAAACCATTGTGGCTACAGAGTCCCAGCTGAGTCCAAAAACTTTGTCACCACAAATGTACATTATTTCACTAGAGCAGCTTAGCCAGCAACATCCATTACTGTATTTGACAATGTACTTGACATAGTGGGAGAGAGAAGTGGGATTGGGAAATTACCTCAGGTCGGACTGGTACCCAGGTCCCTGGGTTTGTGGTATGACACTCTAGCCCACTGAGCCACGGTGCCCCCAACTTTTAATTCAATTTCAGGTGTGATATTTCCTTTATTTGTGATTCACCCAGTCTTATTAGCAGTGGACTAGACAGAACTATTTAAGGAAATTACTTTCATGTCATTTGTGTTATTTCAGTATACGTACCCAGTAAGCACCGTATATCCGTATACGTTTTGTGATGCTGTTCTTATTTAAAGGAATATACCGGAGTAAGTTTAAGCATAGCCCTGCTGCACGAGCCTTCTAACAGCAATATATTTCGCATGAAATGAAAGAATTTCGAACAGTATAGACCTGATGCGAACGCGAAACACTTAACATTGAGTCAATGTAACCTCAGATCTTACTTTCGGTTTCCAACAGTCAGGTCTCATTGATTCAGTGTAAAGTGCCTGTTCGCTTCTGCGTTCGCGTTCGGTCTGTGCTGTACCAAATTATTTTGTTCCACTCGCTAACTAGCGTTTTTAGGAAGCTCTTTCATCAGGGCTATGCTTGAATTCACTCCGGTATATTCCTTTAATCCTTATTTAGCACTTTACTAGCTGTAAATAAAGTGTGACCAAATAATGGTACAAGTATTTTCTGCAAAACATACATATTTAGAACAGGTTATTTCAATAGCTATGCAGTGAACAATGCCATATTGCAACTATAGGTTTTCTTTTATCTTGAGGTTGTTTATCATCTAGAACTGCAGAATGCATCATGGATGGCTGATGGCAATTATGGTTTTAGTTATCAACCCTTCATATGACTACATGCCATTCCAAGTTCATCTGTAAACCAGAACAAAATATTATATTAAAAATATCTGAAATAGTGATGAAAGTGCTGCTTTAAAGCAAAGAAGGAGGGAGTGGTTGTTGCATGACATCATCTTCCGCTTCATCATATTCATCACCATAACCTTAATCATATTGGGCTTGATTGATTGCACTAGTAGACTGTGACTAAGCATTAGTAAAACTGTGGTATACCTAATGTGAAGCCATTGCCAGGGAGCTAGCACTCTATATATTTAGAAGCTATAAGTGAAGTAGTTCCACAGCAAGAAGCAAGGCATGAGCTGTACTGTTTGTCATACAATAAATAACTGCGTGACAATTACTTGGCTGAAAAAAAAAAAATCTGCTTAATTTTAATGCTAAAATATAAAAGCCATCTAATAAGCTTTGTACTTCATACAAGCCAAAACAAGATTTGATATCTTAAAACATGGAAAAGATGCAGGCTAGCTCACACAAACCGAAAAAAATTGACTGTTCTGAATTCTGATAAGATCTAAGAATGGGAACAAACTTAATGTGCGTTTAGTGTCCTATGACAAAGGGGGCTCGGTGAAAATCAATTTTGTCGAATTCTTCGTGGTGATAGTTCTACAGTAGCCTACATTAGCAATAACTTTCAACTCCGCTTGAATTCGTCATTTAGATAACTTGTGATTTTGGAATCCACACGCGCACGCGCCCACATGGAGGGAGAGTTAGAGAGAGAGAGACGTGCAACGGAAGAGAGCTCATTAAGTCCAATTGCGTAATTTAAGGTAACTTGCCTCATAACATAAACGTAACGTAAATGGCAATAGCCTAAATGATCAAGAATATTGTGATTAGCAGATGTTTTGAACAGTAATATTTGCACCGCAAAACAAGGAGCAGGAAAAGCTATGCACCCGTTGATCTTTCACTCGCGAGTGATCGGTGATATTTCGAGCAACCTTCCAGGAAGTTGCGGGAAAGGTGCGGTGATTCCTCAAAATTGCATGGCCGCGATGAAGTGGCGGGGATTGGTTGAAGTTACATTGAAGTTGCAAATCGCAACATCGCGAAATCCTGGAGGGTCTGATGCAATAAACCAGAAAAGGAGTGGGTTCTGCATCTGGGTGATTGACACCCGAGGGCTGAGTGAATCATCTGAAGTAAAGAACGGAATCCAGAAGCACTCTGGGATCAACATCAACTGTCTTCACGTTTTCGGTTAACTGTCCTGTCAAGAGAAGGAGAAATCAACCGACACAGATTTAAAAACCCCTCTGAACACTTAATGTCAGGACCTTGTTAGAATTTGTGGTGGAAAGTACCATAAGAGCTTAGATAAGATTTGGCATGAAAAGGGATTGGTGGTAAAGCTTTTGAGCATGACAGAGAGCAGTACAGTTCAAACACCCACAAACTGCTTTGAAACGGCACTCAGAATTCTTTTACTAGGTAAGACTGGATCTGGTAAAAGTGCCACAGGAAACACCATTCTGGGGAAAGAGTTCTTTAAAGAGGACTTCTCCTGTGACTCTGTGACTGATAATGTCAAACCGAGAGCTGTGAGGTTGCTGGGCGCTATATTACAATAGTTGACACCCCAGGGTTATGTGATCCAAGTAAGACAGTAGCTCAGCTTAAAAGTGAGATAGAGAAGTGTTTTGAAATGTCACTTCCAGGGCCCCATGCCTGTCTGCTAGTGTTGAGGCTGGGGAAGTTCACAGAGGAGGAAAGAAATACAGTGAAGTGGATCCAGGAGAACTTTGGCAAAAGCACAACCCAGTTCACCATGGTGCTGTTCACTCATGTTGATCTGCTGAAGAGAAAACTATGAGAAAGCGATTTAAACAGTGATCTTCTAAAGGTAGTAGACAGCTTTGGGGGAAGATATTATGCCTTAAACAACATAGAGAGAGATAACCAGACTCAGACCAAAGAGCTTGTTATGAAAATAGCTGCCATGGTGGAGATGAATGGAGGTGAACACTACACAAAAGAGATGTACCTGGAGGCTCAGGAAAAGATCAGAGAGGAAGAGAAAAGAGAGGAGGATATAAATATATTTCAGTATGAGGAGAAGATTGAAGAACTGACAAAAAAAGAGCAGATGTAGCTGAGGTTGCAAAGGCCAATAAGAAGAAAGAAAAGTCAGAGACGGAACAAGCCATTGCTGCCCTGCTGATTGGAGGTGTATCATTCCCATTAGTTTGGTCCATAATTACTTCTGAAATACCAGCATTTGAAACAACATTATCTGGAACAGTTTTAGGAGCATTTGTGTATAATATATTTGACATTAAAAAAAAAGCAAATGTCAAAAAATAGTAGCTCAGTGCCAATAACATGCTATACTATATGTCTTGTCTAGGCTGTATCATGGAGTCTAGTCTAATATATACCATACAACATCTTTACTATCAAAACTAGAAATGCACCGGACCTCAACCAAAACAATAATAACAAGTAAGCTGTAAAATAAATACTGTACTTTACTATATTACATAAATAAAATGATGTACTATCACATCACGGAGACACACACCAAAGTCTCCGGGGCAGGGGTAACAGTCAAAACAGGCAGGAAGTGGAGAGCAGAGGCGGCAGTGGAGCAGGCAGAGTCACGGCTACGCCATGGAGTCCTGGTAGGGACAGTGGCCAGAGGAAGAGCTGGGCTAGGAACCACCGCACCCCCTCGTTTTGACAAAGCCCGAGGGAAGGAACGGAGGCCCATCCAACCTGCACTGCTGGGGCTTGGCCGACACACCATCTTGCCCGCTCTGCCAGAGGAAGGGGACTCTTGAACACATCCTGAGTTGCTGCCCAAAAGCTCTGGGGGAAGGCCGATACCGATGGCGACACGACCAGGTGCTCAAGACCATTGCAGAGAGCATCTGCAGTGCCATCACCACCTGCAAGAAGGGAAGACCCCTGAAGCACAGCATCAACTTCATCAGAGCCGGGGAGAAGCCAAAGACAACGCTGAGGGCAACAACAGTGCTCCTCAACACTGCACAGGACTGGCAGTTGTTAGTGGACCTGGGCAGCCAGCTCAAGTTCCCCCAGCACGTTGCTAAGACCACCCTCAGGCCTGACATCGTCTTGGTGTCAGAAGCAATGAAGAGCATCGTCATGCTGGAGCTCACGGTGCCATGGGAAGAGCTCATGGAGGAAGCGTTTGAGCGTAAGAGGGCGAAATACGACAGCCTGGTTAACGACCGCCACTGCCAAGGCTGGAAGACAAGGTGCATGCCTGTGGAGGTTGGGTGCAGGGGCTTTGCAGGACAGTCTCTCTGCAGAGCATTCACTGCACTCGGCATTGCAGGTGAGAGGAGGAGGAGAGCCATCTCTAACAGCACAGAGGCAGCAGAGAAAGCCTCTAGGTGGCTTTGGATAAAGAGGGCCGATCCGTGGTCAAGCGCTGCTAGGGCACAAGCTGAGGCCTGATCAACCTCAGCTGGGTCGCCTGAGGGAGGGTGTCTGATGTTCGTGAGACCCGAAACACCCAAGGATCTCAGGATACATCACTGATGATGTGCCCTAGCGTGCATCTGAAGATGTTTCATTACAACATACTGTAGTGTTTTTATATGTGGATATTGTAGCTCCAAGGTTCCCTGCCTGTCCTGTGCGTGTCCCATTTGTTCTCAGAATGGAACATATGACTGTCATGCAGTGCTGATGTACTATCTGTTAACTACATTTGACAGGTTTAAACCTAAACAAGACAGCAATTAACTGGGATGAATACGTTTTCTAAGCTCAAACTCACTGTGCACACTTTAATATTTTGGTTAACTTGGATAAAGATTTAACAAGTCGAGTTTGCTTGTTGGAGTTCTTGGTTCTATTCTTCTACTGAATCTTAAAAATGAAATCTGTAATGGATTTTCAGAGGATTAGATTACTTTAGTATAGTATATGGTCGTAACTTTGGATGGATGGACACAAACACGGAGGTAAAGGGCAAGCCGAAATAGCCCGATTGGCATCGACTTTCAAAGCTCTACGAGACTTTGGTCTGACCAAGAGCCCTTATAACAAAGTTTCTCAAAGCGCACGGTTGACCCGCCTCCCTCAAATGTCTCGGTTTGCTACTGGTCGATGTTAGAAAATGCTGTGCCGAAGCAAAACCAATCACTCCACTCTTTCCTCTGACGTATGTGACGCGAAGGGAATTGCTTGAACAGGACTGAGAGCCATTGGCGCTAGAGCTTAAGATTTTTGCCCGAACCCGACGGGACCCATCGGGGCCCGACTGTTCGGGTCGGGTTTGGTCTTAATTTCTGTCATTTTATTCAGGCTCGGGCCGGGCTTGCACGGTTATTGACTGATCAGGTGATGCATTTCGATTAGCGCGAGATAGATCGCGATAGATAGAATTTATTTTAATTTGTCAAGAAACACCAAGTGGCCTGAAGCCTACAGTCAATAAATTATGTTACAACTCAATTTTGCCATCATTCATTGTGTGCGGAACTGCCTGCCTGACCCCATCCACGCAAGGCATAGGATTAATTCCTAACATGAAACAGGGGCAGGTTGTAATACGGGAGCACAGCAGCAATTTGTTCTACTCGCCAACAGCATGTCGCTCTTCATTTCTTTCGGGAAAGTTTATCCATATTACCGCTTGAATTTGCAAGCTCATATCGATTTGACTGATTTCTGCGCACAAAAAGAATAACTGTTCACAGACTTTACAATGCATTGCGTTGCCTTGCGTAGGCTTATCGCAAACCGATGCCAGATTCACGTTAGCCTATATTTTCAACTTGCGCAGTGAAAGTGAAAGTAAGTCTCACGTTTAAACATTATTTTGTTGCCATTGTGCGGGGTCCGGGGATCATATGTCTAGGGGCAGCAAGGCATTGGATTAATTCCTAACACGAACAGTAGGCTAGAAAGTGACTGCCGATGCAAATATGAACTTCGTGCAGTGTTAGGATTTTTTACCTTTTCATCGAAAAAAGTGGGGATGCGCCTATGGCTGTGTGCGTGCAGTGGAATTTGTCGGGCTGTAAATGGGTTCAGGCTTTGAAGAAAGCAACTTCATTCGGGCTCAAACGGGTTCGGGCAGAATCCTGACGGGCTCGGGCATAACTTTTAAGGCCCGATTAAAGCTCTAGTTGGAGCTGCTCAAAGTTGATTGGTTCTCGATCAAGGGGGCAGGTCCCCAGTTTTAGGAAAAACGAAGTCCTGCCCGATTAGCAGCTGGCCAGACCAGGGACAGCAACACCAAAGGTGTTATGTCACTGGGAGGGCGTGCCAGGCTAAAGCCGAAAAGCCAGCAGGTCCAGTCTATTGTCTCTAACTTTAAAAGGTAAAAGGTGTCTTCAAGTGTCCTCAAGGTATCCACCTTCTATTATTCACACAGATACTCACGTCACATGTCTTGTGTACAGATTGTACAGATACAGACGTAAATGAAAATGAAACGACTAATGTAACAGTATCAGATTACAAGATTAGCAACACACCCATTGGGTGGATGCACTTCCACATGAACCAGCTTTGTGGATAGACACGACACGGAAACAAAGAAACTCACTGCTGACAGAGCATTGTCCGAAGGATCAAGAGAAGTCATGTAAGTAGAGCTCAAATATGAGATACTGCAAAATGTATAAAATAATAACAATTGTTATTCATTACATGCTTACTAAATCTTTTGAAATATTACATGCAGCATGGAAGATACTGATGAGACCACAAAGAGCTTACAACAGCTAGCCCTATCAGGTATGTAGCGATATGTAATCCGGAATACGACACAGAATAAGAAAGAAACCAAAAGTAAAATGATTTTATACCTTCATGTCTCATTGTGTTTCCTGAATTGTAATATAATTTAAATGAATGAATGTCAGAGACAAGTTCTCTGTAATATAATTTAAATGAATGAATGTCAGAGACAAGTTCTCAAAATGTTGTTGCCATTTGATCTGCCACCATTGCTCACTTAACCCTAAGTTGCTCTAGGGGACACTTGCCCTGAAGTTGATGACAGTTGACAAATGTAAGCATCTGCTAAATGCATAAATGTAAAATGGAAATGTAAACAATGTTTGATAGCCTGGAAATTCTGATGCAAATTTGAATTTGCCTGTGTGGCTTCACATTCATCCTGGTCATTGCGATCATGTGCTACAACTGTAAGGCAACTGGACTTCTTTCAAGTTTTATTGAAGAGGCTGGTTCAGAGAACAGGTGTTAACAAGTGTTAAATCTCCTGTGAATGCATGTCAAAAGAAAGAAATTTATTAAGGAAGACTTGTGAGTATACATACATCATCATCTGATAAAGAGCAGGTTCAAAATATCACTTGAGAATCTGAATTACAATAAAATTGTTTTGCAAGCTGACGTATGTGAGCCTATTACACTGTCTGTGACACTTGCCATGGAGATTTAACCACTGTTCACACCTTGAGTTGTTTTCACAGCTTTGAAATTGTGTTCAATGTTGAAATAGTTGTAATCATTGTTGAAATTGTGTCTTGTTGTTTCCTGTCTTTGACCCACAATATTAAAAGGTGATCTACATTAGCACAGTAGGCTTCCATATTTCAGTCATTGCTGTACGGTCTTGTTTAGTCTCTCTCTCTCTCTCTCTCTCAGATACCCCACCAACCTTGAAACTTGTACTTCTTGGCCCAACTGGTTCAGGCAAAACTACCTCAGCAAATGCCATTCTGGGTTGCAAAGCTTTTCCAGAGTCTCCAACAATATCTTGGGAGGTCAAGAGTGGTGAAGTGCAGGGGCAGAGACTCTGTGTGATTGACACCCCAGGGTTCACCAAAACAATCAAGGTAAAGAAGGAAATCCAGAAAATCCTTCGTCAAGATCCTCCCACAATAACCGTTTTTCTGTTTTTGTTAGACCTAACCAAAATAATCGACGGGCACATTCAGTGGATTGAAGACATTTTTGAAACAAATGACCTGTTGTCTGTTATGATCTTATTCACGAGAAGAGAACAGTTGACAAAAGAACGTTTTGATGAGTTGCTGGAAAAAGAAAACATTCAGGACCTGATCAGCAAATGTGGAGGGGGGTACCACAGTCTTAATAGCAAAGCGGAAGTACATACTTCTCAGGTGATAAAACTATTAGAAAAGATAAATGTAATGAAACAGAAAATAGAAAGCCATGTCAGAATTGTATTGTTGGGCAAGACTGGAGCTGGGAAGAGTGCCACAGCAAACACCATCCTGGGGAGTGAGATCTTTACAGAAGCCTTTTCTTGTGACTCTGTGACCACAACATGTCAAATAGAAAGTAGTACGGTTGATCGGTGGTACATTACACTGATAGATACTCCAGGATTATTTAGCACAAAAGATCCTGCAGGTATGAATATGAAGATAAAGAAGTGTGTTACGCTTTCTCTTCCGGGGCCTCATGTCTTCCTGCTGGTGATCCAATTAGGAAGGTACACAGAGGAGGAAATGAACGCAGTGAAGTGGATCCAAAATAACTTTAGTGAGAGAGCAACACAGTTCACCATGGTGTTGTTCACTCATGCTGACCAGCTAAAGGGAAAAACAGTGGAAGATATGTTCAACCAAAATATCCGTGACCTGATAGGGAATTTTGGAGGTAGATATTATTCCATTGACAACACAAAGAGGGATGACAAGACTCATCGTAAAAATCTGCTGGAGAAAATTGATTCACTTGTGAAGGAAAATAAAAGACTAAACTTACAATACTACACTGACAAAATGTTTGAGGAGGCTCAGAAGGAGCAGGATGAAAGGAACCTGGAGGAAGCTAGAGAAAAAAGAGAAAGAGAATTAGAATGTGAAAAGTAAGAGAAGTAAGAACACACTAGCTTTAGTAAGAAGTAAGAAAGAGGGCAGAAGATGCAGAAAGGAAAATAAGACTTATAAAAGGGACAGCAATAGGAGTAGGGGCAGGAGTAGGGGTAGGAGTAGGGGTAGGAGTAGCAGCAGCAGGGGCAGTGGGAGCTGGAGTTGGAGCTGTAGCTGGAGCTGGAGTTGGAGCTCTGACTGCTAAAGTGACAATGCCAGCTCCTAATAGGAACCCCTCTGATGAAAATACAACTGAAAGCACAGATGTTGAAGCAAACCAAGTTATTCATTCAGGTCAAAGAGACCAATTTGATGCTGGAAATATAGTCTAGTTGGTAGCATCTCGCTATGATAATTATTTTGGAACATCAGGGGACACCACTGACCACTTGGTGAACAGCACATGTTTAAAAATAAATGTTTAAGGTTGTTTTCAAGTGATATGCCACCATTTGGAGAAATACCCTTATTTTCCACCTCTCCTCGAGTTAAACAATTGAGTTTTACATTTGTGGATTGTCGCTAGTGATACTTTTATTGCTTTATTGGGCCCTAGCAGAGTCTCAGTTACATCCCACCATTTGGAATTTGAGTCTTGAACACCCTGTGTGCTCTTTGATTTATTTTATCACTCATTTGCCTTGTAATTATTTGATTATAGCCGGTATTAATTATTATGTATCAATACTTTGTATTTCATCCTAGACACTCCAGAAAAGGGCCTAAACATGTTAAAAAGTGAATCCTTCAAAACTATTTGTTTATTTTTTTTCTGTCCTGTTTGTTCACACTTGCACAGACACCACCGCACACATGTTATATATGCCATCTATTACATGTGTATATTATTTTTCTAATGTTCAGAACTGGCCGTTTCTCATGGGCGTGTGCACCAGGTAACTAGATACCTGTAGCCAACACATTGAGTATTTCCCCTGTAGCCTATGACAAACAACCCCTTATTAGTCAATTGATCATTTTCATTGTTCTCATCTGCAAAGTGCCTGCCAACTTATCTCTCTCTCTTTTTTTTTGCAATCATCCATTCTCATTGCCCTCACCTGCTTTCGTGACTGCCATGTTGTAGGACCCCACCCAATCTACCCTGTGACATACGTAGTTAGGAAAATTCTATGCAGGGGGTTTAAGCACTCAGCAACTGAACAGTAGTCTAAGGGGGCGTTCACACAGGCGTTTTTTTATGTTTAGAAAACACCTGACCATGGTGGATTTTTAAGAAGCAAAAGCTGACAGCGGGTGTCTGTCCAAAAAACTGCACCGATCAAGAGTTCATTCTGGAACATAACTACATTACAATGGTTAGGCTAGGCTACAAACTGTAGCTTAGGTTACTTGTATCAGTGTCAACCAGCACCTGATATAGTCTTTGGATGAGAAACGTAGCCCCATTTTAATAGCAGGTGGTTTCCATGTGGTAGATGTTATGATATAACGTGTTGGTTTTGTCACAGCACTCTTCATGTTCACTAACAAGAACAACTAGTTGATCCGTCGGTAACGACGTTGTCACGTTAGAAATAAAAGATGGCGACCAAAATAATAACATCAGAATTTTCATTAGACCTTCCATTGTGACACAAGTTCTCATTCATTGGTCAGCTGTCAAAAAGCGCCTGACGTCGGGTGCTTTTTCTAGGTGAGTTGAAGTTTTCTCAACTTGAAAACCACCCGGAGCAGGGGAAAAAACCTCCTAGCTGCGGTGTTTTTAAAAAGCGCCCAGTCTTTTTTTCAAAACCACTCTGTACCATAGGGATATAATGTAAAACATCCACCCGCAGCTGAGAAAAAAAACACCAATGTGAACACCCCCTAACAGTCTAAATTGTCTATTTTAACAATTGAGGCATTTTATCCAACTCAGAGTGTGTGTAGAGGCAGTATAGACCCAATAAACACATTCAAAAGCCATAAAACTGTCTTACATGCACGGCACACCCTGCAGCTCAGAGGGCTCAACAGTGTGCTCTGTTGTATCCCTTTTTACTCTTTTGTCACTGATCATTTTTCTTTTCTTGCAACCATGTTATACATACTGTAGGCCTTTTAGAGGCTACACACTCAGTTTGATGTGGTCTATGTTTGCCTGGATCTTTAACATGTAATGTTTTTGGTGTTTGTTTTCATATTGGTAGGCCTAATGGAATTTTGTGCTTCATAGCGAAGCAGTTCTCATGAAGGATCACAATATCATAATAAATCTAATCATTGCTATTTAATAATAAAGTGCTTAGATGCTATTTCTTCCTTTACATTTGAATGTGTTGAGGTTCCTACACTGCTACTTAGCTGTTAGGCGGTCTTTCACTTTTACTGGATACACACACTAGCTTTAGGGTTTACGCAAGGATGCAATGCAACTATGTAAGTGAAATCCAAAACTCAAAAGGGATTTCAAAGGGATTACATGGCTTAATAAAGCTTTGGATGTCATTCACCCAAACCAAGACCTTATTTGGCATCGGTCACATGAAGCCCTTGAACGAGGGCTTCATCTGGAACGGCCCTTTTGCTCAATTCATGCTTTGATACAATGGTATTACACATCGCATCACATTCCAAACATCATCATTACTATGTCAAGCCTTTCTTCTGAGTGTCTATTTGTGCACCCTGGGTGCAGTTAAGCCATAGAGTCCAAAAATGCTACCGTAATTTCCCGACTATTAGCCGCGGCTTATACATTGATTTTGCTAAATTTCTTCTGCTATGAGGTTAAAACAGGGGGGCAGTTAATATGGTGTTAATATGTTTTTTTTTCTTTAACTTGCATAAAACACTGTCCTGCGGCTTATACACAATGCGGCTTATATGCGGGAAATTACTGTATTTACATCCACAATAACACATTTGCGCATGCACAAAAAAAAAAATATAGCAGACATTCATCCTATCTTTCAAATAGCCTAGACTATGAAATTATTTGATAGCAGGTTTTCTAATCTTGATTCATCATTTTCTATTGCTAGAGACACCCATGTGCTTGTCTCTGCTATTCAATGCTACAGACAGTTTATCATTTTCTCTGTATAAGGTTTAGTATAATTCCCTCACACAGCTTTTTGTAGCCACACAAGGCCCTGAATACAAATTTAAACATTCAAACTATAGGTATATGTTAAAATTGGTCCACAGCATATTACATCCTTTCACTGCTGCCATTTTTTCTCAACCTTGATCTGTCAACCACACCATCTCTGCATTACATAAAGCAACATTTTTTTGTTCTCTTTTAATCTTATAATAATTTGCCTGTCCCCTGGATATCTCACAATGCAAAATAAATAAAAGGGAAATAGCAGAGGATTTCCTTGCAGACAAACCTGTTTTCACCCACTCATGCCTGTGGACATGTGCACATGTAAATCAGTTACGTGTTTCTGCCATTCACCCTTTGATAAAGCAGGGTAAGGACTCACAATAGCCATGGCATTCCAAAACATACCCATGTGACTTCAGTTTGGGGTAGGGCAACTTAATCCCATTTACATGAAATGATTTGCATGCCATGAGCACGTTCGGTTTGTTCCATGACAACAAATCCCTTTGATTTCCTACAGCTGACTGGTGGTTTCAATTCATGTTCAGATAAGTCAGTTTTCACAAGTGGGTGAAGAGGTCTGTGAATACATTTTTCCTGCACTGCATAGGAATGATACTTTTAACACACACACACACACACAAACACACACACACACACACACACACACACACACACACACACACACACACACACACAAACACACACACACAGTCACACACACACACACACACACACACACACACACACTTTGTCTGTATGGGCTTTATGTAAACAATACTTCAATTTGTTTTATGAGTTACAGATAAGGATAAAGTAAACTATGCGAAAATCAGGATCTCACAATTTATATAGCCTTCATTTAATGTGCTAAAAAGCATTTATCCTACAACTGTATGTGGCACAATCAGCTCGTCTCAGGTTGGTGGCCAGACATAACCAAGACGATTTCCTGGTATGGGGGACGTCCTTGCAGACAAGAAAGATCAGAGGTCTGCATCTCAATGATTGAGGGTTGAGCCACACAATGGAGAATATGCACACAATATGCAACTGTTACATTGCAAGAAAAAAAAAACTTTGTGTCCACATAAGCTGCATAAAGGCAATGGCCAGTGGAAAAGCTGAAAAAAGGATATACATTTCTATTTAATCAGATTGATGATGGTGATGGTGGTGGTGATGAGTTTACGATAAGTCATGTAAAAGTGAAAATGAAAGAAATGTTTGTATAAATAGTGTCAATTTACATTACCATGCCCAGGTGTTTTGACAGCCCTCACAATCTATTAAATCGTAGGCTTAACTCGGCGAACAAGCAGAGCTTCTCTAGAAACTGATTGTGTGTGTGTGTGTGTGTGTGTGTGTCAGTGTGTGTGTGTGTGTGTGTGTCTGTGTGTGTGTGTGTGTGTGCGTGTGTGTGTCTGTATGTGTGAATGTTTCTACATTGTAATATAGGCTAGAATATCTCAAAATTACATAATATCTTTACTGATTACAAGAATATGCAGAGCAGGAATAACGTCTTCAGGTTTGTGCTCAAGACATAGGCTATATTGTTGCAATGCAGAATTGTTCATGGTTGTATTTAAAAACTACTTTTGTAGGTTCATCTTCCTATATTTTAAAAGTTGTTTGTTCCTATTGGCACGGTTTACCCCATGTTTTACATACCTCAGTAGTGATGTACACACTTTATATTGTCTTTTGCTTTCTCTCTCACACATACATAGAGCCTTAGGGTTGTATTCCTTGGTGCAACTGGGTCAGAAAAATGATATCTGACCAAAATAAATAAGAGAGGGACAGAGGGACAGTATTTGGCATGTGTTCTGATTCAAACAATGGCCCTTATTACAGGACAGGAAAACTTGTTGTTGCTGCACTCATGCCAAGAAACACTATAGTTACATCGTCACAGTGATGTTCACAGTACAGTGAACAAATCATGTATTGTTTTACATTACATGTATGCAAAGTATGCATGCTGATAACTAACAAGACAAACAGATCAACAAACACCTTTAACTCGCAGTAGTTTCAAAATTACGCTTTTCTCCTTTCTTCCGAGAAACCCATGGACAGAGATTATGCTGTGAAACTATGGCTTATGACAAGAGTGAAGCTTGTAGCATGCAGCTCAATTGCCCCCAACAGCACTTTCCAGGCAGCATATTCTAAAAAACACTACCTGAACCCTAACCATAACCCCCTTACCCTAAATTGGAGGGGGAATTGCCTTGAAGGCACCGTTGAGGGTAAAATACACCAAAGACCTAATATGCAACTATGACATTAAAGGTCAGCTATTGACAAGCTATATATTTGGGGAGACCACTGCAGTCTCAGAAAAGATGAAGAAATGTTTCTTGTGTTCTTTTGAATTATATTTAGGCTATTATTGTTGTGCCACTGTGCCTTGAGAGCAGGTTAAACAGGTAAAGTATGAATATGGTGAAAATGAAAGGTAATCTACACTCACACAGCTTAGCACATCACATAGTTTGATGAGCTGCACACCCATATTGTAGGCATGACAGTTCTGACGTTACTAGATTTGAATCAACAAACAGGATTGCTGTGTAGGAAAGTAAAATCACAACTGACGATCTCAACATAAGCACTATTGTTTCTGGAGGACAACTTTATTAATGTAAGTAAAATCAAATAATGCTGTTTACATTATGAAGTCAATAATAATGTTAATGGTAATAGAGCATATGACAACATACTGTAATACACATAACAGTAACACCATCTTGTGCTGAAATCAGTATCAACATTTTTGGAAACATTATTGCTGCTTATGTTTTACAGAAATGAAAAGAAATAAAAGGCAAATAATTTTGTTTTTACTGTTGTTGTTTAGCAGAACATTTCATGTACCATCCCTGGTCGATATGGCACATAGAATCACTGTGGAGTTAAGGAAACATTCAGGTTAGTGTTTCCACACACGTTAATAACAAATTTTAATTTAATGGTGTTTGACTGACATACGCTACTATACAATACGCTATCCAAAAACTTTTTTCATCTTATGTTAGTTTGCTGTGATAATTAACGCTTTAACTCAAGTCGTAAATAAATAAATAAATAAATAAATAAATAACACAAAGAAAGAAAAAATGCATTTTTATTTATTTATATTTTTAATTCAATACTGTACCAAATGGCACTCTTAAAACAAAATGATCCACATATCAATTCTTGCTATAAGTTTCTAGTTTGTTTTCTCTCACTCAGATGACTCACACAGCATGAGGCTTGTGTTCCTTGGCCCAACCAGTTCAGGAAAATCTTCAACTGCAAATTCCATTCTGGGCACTGACACTTTTAAAGATTCCCCAACAATAGTATGCAGTGTTCACAAAGGTGAATTACAGGGGCGGGACATCTGGGTGATTGACACCCCAGGACTGAGCGAATCAGCTGAGGTGAAGAGAGAAATCCTGAGGAGTCTCAGTCTGGGGCCTCCTGCACCAACTGTCTTCCTGTTTATAGTGGATCTGATCAAAATAACTGAGAGACAGTGGAACCAGTATCTGAAGATAGTTGAGGAAATCTTTGGCAAAGATGTTCTGGTGCATGTTATGGTCCTGTTCACACAAAGAGATAAGATTGTAAGTAGAGTTTTTGAAGAGCTACGTAATAGTGCAGAGATTCAAGACCTGATTAAAAACTGTGGATGAAACTATCACATCTATAGCAAAAATGAGGTAAAGCCAACTCAGGTGATAAAACTGCTAAATCATATTGACGCCATGAAGAAGATGAATGTAGTTCAGCCTCCCAAAAATGAGCACAGAAATATACCTGACTCTGAGCTGACTGTGGAAAAATGCAACACAAACAAAGTGTACCAGAAGATACCAGAGAGGAAGAGGCAGGAAGAGGAGAAACATGACAAAAGTGTGATAGAAGAAAAACAGAAAGAAACTGTTGAAGAAATGAGAAGAGAGGCAACAGAGAGAAAGCAGAAAGATGAGAAGGGGAATTTTGAAGATATATCTATTGTTGGAGTCCCATGTGAAGAGATGAAGGTCAAGAGACTCCAACCCACAAAGAAATGTAAGAAGACTTCATCAGATTAATTAATTGCTTGCATATAACTGTATGTTCTATTGTTTCAATTCACTTTATGTACAAGTCTTAGTCTATGGACTTTTTGAAAAATTATACATAACGTGACATAGCATTAGGATTTTACATGCCAATACATTGTAGGCCACATACTCATGAAAAATTCTGCTTTACATCTATGAAATGATTTTGTGTCTTTTTCAAAAGAATAATCTTTTTTTTTTATTTAATTTCTCTCATAGGTCAATCCACTAGCCTGAATATTATACTCATTGGCCCAACTGGTTCAGGCAAGACTTCAACTGCAAATGTCATACTGGGCAGCAAGGCATTTTCAGAGTCTCCAACAGCAGTATGCAATGCCCAGAGCGGAGATTTCCAAGGGCGGGGAATCAGGGTGATTGACACCCCAGGGCTAGAAGAATCCAATGGCGTGAAAAGGGAAATTAAGAGAACTCTGAATATGGTGCATGATGCACCAACAGTGTTCCTGTTTGTGATTGGGCTGAGCAAAACTAATAGTGGGAAGTGGGAGTTTTATATGAAGTTGACCGAGGAGATATTTGGCAAAAATGCAATGAGGAAAATTATGATACTGTACATAAAAAGAGAGACTTTGCAGCAGGTGGGGGTTGAACACATTTTGAATAGTGTGGAGGCTCAAAATCTGATTAGACGTTGTGGAGGACGGTACCACAAGATGAATAGCAAAGCAGAGTTAGGGGCATCTGATGTGGAGGAACTGCTTTGGAAGATGAAGAGGATGATTCACAGCAATGCTGATGTCAGGATTGTGCTATTGGGTAAGATTGCAGCTGGAAAGAGCTCATCAGGGAACACCATCCTAGGGAATGAGGCCTTCAATTCAGATTTTTGCGTAGACTCTGTAACTGCAACCTGCCAGAGGGAGTTAGGTGTGGTCAGTGGACGCCATCTTTCTCTGGTTGATACGCCAGGCTTGTTTGACACAAATAATAGTGAAGATGTAGTGAAAGGTGAGATAGAGAAATGTGTTGATTTGTCTGTTCCTGGACCTCATGTGTTCTTACTGGTGATTAGATTGGATGTCAGATTTACAGATGAGGAAAGAAATGCAGTGAAGTGGATTCAGGATAACTTTGGTGAGGGTGCAGCACAGTTCACTATGGTGCTGTTCACTCATGCTGATCAGCTAAGGGGGAAATCAGTGGACGACATGCTGACAGTAGATCTTAAGACCTTGATAAGCAGCTGTAGTGGATACCATGCCTTTAACAATGACGAAAAGAAGGACAATACTCAGGTTAATGAGCTGCTGGAGAAAATTGATGACATGGTAGAGAGGAATGGAGGACAATACTACACAAATGTGATGTACCAGGAGGCTCAGAGAAAATTACAAGAAACCGCATTGACTTTCAAAGGAATGGCAGGAGGAGCAGCAACAGGAGCAGCGATGGGATTAGCAATTGGATCGGCCCCAGGAGCCCTTATAGGTGCAGCTGCAGGAGTAGTGGCAGGTGGAGGGGGAGCAGCATTATCCTTCTTTGCCAGTAATGTGTCAAAACATCCCGAGGCAGAAAGTAACCCCTTACCAGATTTGGATTCTCTGACCTTATCATAACCGCTACAGCAAAACATCCACACATGCAGTAGGTGCTGCTGGAGATTTGTCTCACTAAGACACTGAGGGAGGAATAAATGCCAACCCAGGACTATTACATTGCCAATCTTATATAATATAGTGTTTTTGCGTTTTATGTACTCATCATATGTGTGAACATGTAACAATTGCAGTAAAAAAATATGCCAGAACAATTAATTCCTTCATTTTGGACAAAACATACTCTGTGGCGGTCATATTTATGCTGCTAGGCAATAGTCTGTGTTTGTAATAGTCTCTTGTCCCTGCTTGTGTTTACCTTGTGTTCATGCCCATGGTGTACTTTCTAGTTTGTGTCCTACTCGTGTCTTCTTTCTAGTTTGTTATGTTATGTTCTTCTGGTCTTAGTTATTTCCTGACTCAGAGGAATGAATGATCAGAGTTGTATAAAGTACTGGAGTTGAGGAGTGGAGTAGAAGTAAAAGTACCATATCAAAAAAATTACTTGAGTAGAAGTAGAAGTGTTCTTTAAACACCATACTTAAGTGGAAGTACTAAAGTATTCAAAATGTTTTGTACTTAAGTATTGCAAGTAAAAGTATTTCAAAAATTGCTACTCAAGTACTGAAAGTAAAAGTAGAAGTACATCTGATGATCAACGATAGACGAGTTATTTCAGGAGCCAGAAATCCTTAAATCTAACTGGACAAACGGCTTGTCCATCAATTTAATTGACGTACACTTCAGCTAATCACATCGAAACCAACCGATGGCGCTGGTTACGTTTGTTGGATTGGTTGGATTCATAACAGTTGCTTCTTCGCTATGTCACACCCTCTACAGCAGCCAGCAACCCTGATTGGTTCGGTTAGAGAATGTCATCTGACGTGAATGAAGTAAAAAATATATTGCACTCTAGCCTGGAAATCCATCTTATAATATTAAAATCATAGGTAGACTGAATCAATCGTCAAACTACTTTTGCATGCAATATGATATAGCCTATGACCAATCAGAGGAACGGACAAAATGTAAACACCAAATCAAAAGGCCGTTGTTTTCGGCACAACCTGCCCTAAACACAACGGTGTCATCCAATCAATTTCCTTGCTAGTATACTAGATAGTATAATAGATGTACGGGCTGAACAAATCTATTTGCCTCAAGTACATCTGTTTGTAGGCTTTCTATAGAGTACATCTATTTCTAGGCTAGTTGCCCTCCAAAATGCTGCACAAATTAATTCACTGAACGTGATAGTATCTCAACATTGGATGACTGTGTTTATGAAATGAAATAAAATAGCATTTTCTTAAAGTACTGGTTCTGGGCCATCTTTAGCAGACTGTACCCAGGAAGAATATATTTGGGATGTGTTGTTTCTATCTATATTGAATCACTTATAGCACCCAGCCATATCAAAATACAATTTAATTCATTTATTTTGATGCACCCTGATATATACATACACAAAAACACAAAAGTTTTAGCAATCCTGTACTGGTGTCCTGCCTGTTCTTTGAAGCACTGACATTCTTTTTCCATGGCATCATTTTAAAGAACCAGTTCTGTTACCTTCATTTCTAAGAGACATATGATATGAATGTAGGGTAAGAATAAGTTTCGAATTGGCAGGATTTGTGATACGCCCACGTACTGTACTGAGTCTTTTTTTTCATGATGACATGGCAGAGCTTTGCTGAACAGGAAAGGACAAACGCTTCGGAGCTTAGGGAGGGCACCTAATCGTGTGAGTACAGTACTACTACTACTAATAATAATGATAATGATAATGGTGTGAATTAATTAGGGACTAATCTGTTGTAAAGCATTACGCACAAGTACAGAAAACTGTAGCTTACATTTTATCTTTCAGAAGATTGCATTTAGCGAAGCTTTTATGAAAGACATCGAAATATTGGCACCAACTGCAAGCAGAACAACATTCAGGTAAGCACTAAACTCTAACATGAACTACTGTATTCTATTCATTATGTTACTGCCATCCTAAATAAACTAGTGCTGTCAAACGATTAAAAAAAAATAATCAGATTAATCACAAAATTTTGCAATGATTAATCGTGATTAATCACTTTTAATCGCAACTCATTTCCTCCAGTAAGAATTTGGATGCTAGGGTATGTTGGATCCTTATTTTGCCCTGTAAAGGCCCTGATACTAAATAGTTGGCTTCGTTCTTCTCAAATTGGGCAATTCACACCTGTCCCCTACCCCCAAGGATTCCCCAAACATGTTGTTGGACGATCAGGAGCTAGGCCATAATCTTTGTATAGTTTGACTTGATAGCCAAGCCATTTTCTATATGAAATTGAACATAATACATGCCATGAAAGTGAAACCATATCCATCAGGATTAATCTGAGTTATTTTTTTTAATCCGAGTTAAATTTTTTGGATTAATCACGTGATTAATCAGTTAATTTTGCCAGCACTAAAATTTACTAATAACGATTTAATCAGAGGACGGTCAATTTGGTAATTTGGTTGCTCAAGAGGAATATTGTGTCTTTTCACAGCATGTACAATAGTGTACTCTGTGCTTTTTGCAAATATGTCTAAATAAGCATGGAAGGTTCATGAGTTGGTTCTAACTGGTATCATGCAAATATGAAACAGGTATAACTGGTGTCCCGAATTACTGGTGTTAACAGGTGTTAAAACCCAAAAGAGGCATTAAATGTTATAATTTAATTGATTATTCAAGTGGCCTACTGTAACCAAAGGGCAATGTTTGTATACATTTTTCACCAGTGTTCCTGGCAACCACCTTGTTTTTCTTTTTGTTTTTTGTTTTTTTGTTTTCAAACAAAGTGTGTTGACTGTGAAAAAATCTTTTGCTCTTACCTATGCCAACACTTCTTTTGTTTGTAATCATTGTTAGGTGTGTACCTAAAATCAGTCTATTGTGTACAGGTTAAGCAGGTCAGGTGTGATCACGAGTTATAGTTAACACTCTTTAGGCAGCAATTAAATCCTCCATTACCGTGTGGTCACATCACAGGGCAACTGGGTGATTTGAACAAACAACTTGGTCGCCAATAAGGCGTTGACTCGTTTGAAGTTTGTTGCATCTGGTAACTACAACGTATATCGCCTCAGACGTATTTTTGTGTTACAAAACCCATGTTTTCAGATTAATTTTACCTCATTTCCCGCCTCGTTTTACAAAATATGAAGTGATGAATCCTTAACTTTGTAGTTTGTTGCGATTTTCGAGTTAGCTCTGCTATTATGGGTTCCGGATTGAAAATTTGAAGTATACGTCACGCAAGGATCTCACTCCCTGATTGGCGTTTATGAAAAATCACCTTGTTAAATCGCCTGTAAATAGCCTGCATCTCTATTTTTTCCCCGCCCACCGGGCGATTTGTTGCCCCGTTGCCTCTGCTAATCGCCCATTCCCTACTGTCACTGAAAATGAATGGGAGCTAGTTGCCCAACATCAATGATTTTGTCGCCCGTGTGATGCACCATGTAAAATGCACCATTGTATAGGAGGAGACAAATCACTTCAGAAATCCTCCCTTTGAAATGCATTACAGCCGTTCATAACGCAAAGAGGGTGGAGTAGAGAAACTGGAAGTCCTGCCTTATGGTGAAACTAGCCAATCGCATTGCTGAACGCTGTATGACTGACGGTTAACTTTTTTGTTTACTATCTCCGTCACTATGGTGATAGCCATGCTGCGATTGTCAGCGCAGACGCAGTAACAAATTTTAAATAACATCATTTTTAGCGTGTCTCCGGTACATTTTTACATGCTTCAACTCAGAGTCTCACATTATATCTCTTTAGGCCATACGACCAGCCAATGTGGACTTTCGGATATCTCCTCATTCATTTTCATAGGGTCTGGTCTTGTTAAGCCCAAATAGCTGCCCGAAGGCGGTGGTTGATGTCGGAGATCAATCACAACGCTCTATGTGGACAGGGAATCATGTAACGGGTTTAGCGCTGTTTGAATCTGCTTGTTCATTGCTCTGTTTGGTCGTAGCCAGAGCCATGATTGTAGAATTATGCTATTGCGTGCAGGGGCAGTTTGAAAGAGAACATTCCTGAGATCCCAGACCCTTTCATCCGTGGTCAGGCTAATGCATTATATATTATAGTTTTAGCTAACAAAATATCAGGTAAATGTCATTGCGTAAATATCTAAAGTATAACTCGGCTTAATTGATTATATATTTTGTTTTTTTATTATGTTATGTACACTTATGTTGTTTTACTTAAAATAAAATCAATGTGTTTTGTCCCTGCATACAGATTAAACAGGTCAGGTATGAATAAGAGTGTGAGATGAGAAAAAAAATATGTCAGATTACGTTAATCACAGACATTATTAGACGTGATTTAAATAGTAATTTGGATTCAACAAGACACACAGAGGATCCCTAAGGAGAAATTGAGTCTCTTAAGCACCAGGTGAGGTCATGTTTCTTTAAGGTTATCCAAATGAGTAGGCCTATGAAATATATAAAATAGCTAGATTTACATAGATATGCAAAAACCTGTCTATAGCAAATTGTAATGGCATTTATTTTTACAACTGCATTTTCCCCCAGACGAACTTGCATGTGGGATCATAATCTATAGCCTCAGACATACTTCCATGGCGTCCAGGATGAATAAAGGTAGGTTGATATTAGTATTGATATTGGAGTTTATATTTATATCTACTTTGACACATGTTTACTTTACACTCCATTGTTGAATTTATTATTTGGTTTAATAACTTGAGTTGAAGTGTTAAAGAGCACTAATACATACAAAATACATAATATATTTTTAAATATAACAGCAGAAGTGAGGTTGTCCATTGATATCCTTATAAAGCCAAGGTCTGAGTCAGTTAACCCAAATAACAAAATTGTTTCAGCAAATTTCTACCCTGCACATAGATTGCAACTGGGTTGTTCAGTTATAACAGATCCATGACAACAACAGTGTCATGTCAGTCTTATGACGGTACCTTCAAATAAAGTGTATAATTGGTCATATAGGCCTTCATATCTGGATATGACTCCCACGTTTTGCTTTGTTTTGTGTTTCCATGGTTTCAGTTAGCCTGAATGTTGTGCTCCTTGGGCCAACCGGCTCAGGCAAGACTTCAACTGCAAATGGCATGCTGGGCAGCAAGGCATTTTCAGAGTCTCCAACAGCAGTATGCAATGCCCAGAGCGGAGATTTCCAAGGGCGGGGAATCAGGGTGATTGACACTCCAGGGCTACAGGAATCAGACAAGGTTAAAAGGGAAATTAGGAGGGGTCTGAATATGGTGCATGATGCACCAACAGTGTTCCTGTTTGTGATTGGGCTGAGCAAAACTAATAGTGGGAAGTGGGAGTTTTATATGAAGTTGACGGAGGAGATCTTTGGCAAAGCTGCAATGAGACATTTTATGATCCTGTTCACTCAAAGACAGGAATTGGAGAGTGTGGGGTTTGACATATTTAATAGTGTGGAGACTCAAAATCTGATTAGAAGATGTCGGGGATGGTACCACATAATGGGTAGCAAAGCAGAGAGAGAACCATCAGATATGGAGGAACTGCTTGGTAAGATGAAAAAAATGGTTGTCAGCGGAGCTGATGTCAGGATTGTGTTGCTAGGAAAAACTGGAGCTGGAAAGAGCTCATCAGGGAACACCATCCTAGGGAATGAGGCCTTCAATTCAGATTTTTGCGTAGACTCTGTAACTGCAACCTGCCAGAGGGAGTTAGGCGTGGTCTGTGGACGCCATGTTTCTCTGGTTGATACGCCAGGCTGGTTTGACACAAACAATAGTGAAGATGTAGTGAAACGTGAGATAGAGAAATGTGTTGATTTATCTGTTCCTGGACCTCATGTGTTCTTAGTAGTGATGAGACTGGATGTGAGACACACTAAGGAGGAGAAAGATGCTGTTAAGTGGATTCAGGATAACTTTGGTCAAGGTGCGGAAATGTTTACAATGGTGCTGTTCACTCATGCTGATCAGCTAAAGGGGAAATCAGTGGACGACATGCTAACAGTAGACCTTAAAACCTTGATAAGTACCTGTGGTGGATATCATGCCTTTAACAATGAAGTAAAGGATGACAATACTCAGGTTAAAGAGCTGTTGGAAAAGATTGATAACATGGTAGAGAAGAATGGAGGACAATACTACACAAATGAAATGTACCTGGAGGCTCAGAGAAAATTGCGAGAATCATCTGAAGCTCTCACAGGAGTGGCAGGAGGAGCAGCAGCAGGGGCAGCTCTGGGATTTGCGATTGGATCGGCCCCAGGAGCCCTAATAGGTGCAGCTGCAGGAGTAATAGCAGGTGGAGGGGGAGCAGCATTAACATCCTTTGCCAGAAATGTATCAAACCATCTACCACAGTAGCAGTAGCACATAGCACATTTTTGGAGGTATTCTTGAAAAATGTTGTTTAAGATAGTAAAGAAAAAGGGTATCACAATTTGCAATTTAAACTGGATGAGCTAAGAGAACTAACTCTAACAAAAATATCTCATGTCTTTTTCAAGTGAATTGTTCCATGCTATCTGTGATGGTGTATAGGCCTAACCATGTTCTGTCTTTTTTGTTTGATTAATTTATAAATTGCTATTCCATGAGATTTTTTGTCAAAGAATGAATATGTACACACACACACACACACACACACACACACACACACACACACACACACACACACACACACACACACACACACCATGAAAAAACAGGCCTATTATAGAACATACATGTATGCAAATAATTCAAATAAAAATAATAATACAAACTGCTTGTCTAACATTTTTTTTCACTAAACAATACTTTTATTTTTGTGTACTCAAATTTGAAGTAAATCATGATCATAATAGCATTATGTAGACACGTGTAGATTGATAGATCAGAAGTCAGTTGTTAAATCCAGTAAGCAAAGAACAAACTAAGCAGTTATTAAGCATCTCTGCCAATGCCGGATGTGCCCACTGAATTTGCAAGTGAGATTTCTATGGCTATGGGAGGCATGGACAAGCTTGTGAAGGGGCACATGCCATTTATCACTCCCAATGAATTAGACGCTATAATATATAAATACATATATACTGTATATGTAAAATCAAAAAGAGAGGTTAAAATTTTAAAGTTATGAACAAATTATGTTAATGGGAGAACATTTTTAGAATATGTAACTTTATGTGAAGTTGCCCGTCTCAACATGATTCCTCCATGCTTCTCAACATGATTCCTCTTGATTCCCGCATACTTCACGTCTTGGATGCCGTCCAATGCAAAGCATTTAAACAAAGGAGTCTATCTATCATGATGCTCACTGTTGTCATAATGCCCTGCCCTTCTCTATCACAAAAAGACCTTTATGTGAAACAATCATGTCCTGTCCTTGTCCTGTCATTACATTGGAATCTGTATCACCAACTGTAAAAGCTTGTGGTAAACTAGTAAAATGCTGTGATTGGTTATACAAATACATTTTCTTTAATTTGATTAGATTAGATTAAAGCATTATCTGGCATGCTTTTGTATGTTTTAATTTGACATCTATGGATGAAATGCAACACAAATATACTGAGACAGTAAGCATGTCTCAAATCACTGTGGTTAACAGTGTGAACCCATCGGCACTGAAACATAGAAGAATGCAAATTTGAAACATGGCCATTGTGTGTGTGTGTGTGTGTGTGTGTGTGTGTGTGTGCGCGCGTGTGTGTGTGTGTGTGAGAGAGAGAGAGAGAGAGAGAGTGTGTGTGTGTGTGTGTGTGTGTAAGACTGGAAATGCATATGTGTATTGACTAGTGCTGATTAATCAATTATTTTTTAATCGTTTGACAGCACTAGTGTTGACATGTTTAACTCATAATGATGAATATGTAACTTCAAAATGTCAATATGTGTGAAAGAAATAGGGGTGTTGGTTCATTATCTTTGGATTGCACATGGTGAAATGAGTGGCAGTCCTCTTGTTTGTCAATAGGTGAAACATCTATCGTTTTTTTAACAACATGAAAATGAATACTGTATAAGATGTGACATTATTTGTACTTTTTTTAGGCATTTACTGTAGCAGATGGTGACACAACAGACACAATGTTACTTGTCATGGGTGGATGTTGTTCATAGCGCAAGCACATGGTAAGATCTATTCATCATCTATTTATGTTTAGACCGTACTGTCAGATGGAGGGAACATGTTAAAGGAGAAAGCCAGGCGTCAATCAACACGTAGTCCTACTGTTTTGTAGTGCCAAGCGCTATTGTTAGCCACCTCAATCACTGGATTTCATGCAAGGCAGACTGAGATTGCGAAACGGCAGCTAACGTTAACAGAATGGGGCATTTCAAAACGAAAGCAAATCAATTAGGTTTCGTTTTTGACATGCCTCATTCACTTAGTGTTAGCTGCCGTTTCGCAAACTCGGTCTACAATGCACAAAATTTTATCATTGAGGTGGCTTTCAGTAGCGCTTAGCAGTATAAAACAGCAGGGCTAGGTGTTGATTCACGCCGGATTATAGCTTTAAAGGTCACCATTTCATTTGTATTCTTTTTGTCAGGATGTTTTTTTTCCCTCCCTCAGCACATACAGGTTTAACAGGTCTGGCATGAGCATTAGAGAAAAAAAAAGTTCATAGAACTATTTTAATACTCATTACGGGATCGCCCAGCTGCACACCCATTAGATGTGTGCCAACAGTATTTTATTCTTTTGGATTTCAGAACACAGGCAATAACAATCAGGAGACTTAGTGAACCTTATTAAAATCACTTGAAGAAAGACAACTGCATCCATGTAAGTACAATTGCATGACATAAAATAAATAACTACAGCAATAAAATACTTTTCATAACAAGAGAGCATATACAACAACAAACACTATTCTTTTGAAAATCTGCATTGTGAATACCATAATCCCACCAGTATGTTTACTTTTTGTTCCCTGATCATCGTATACAGAAAACTTGCCTAAGAAACTACATGATATTTTTTCAAAGAAATCACAATGGAGATAGGACCACATTCAGGTTTGTGACCGTAAAACTTTTCCACAAAGTTAACATTTGAAACCATTATGGTGTTTTCAATCCAAAAAAGTTACTTATCTATAATGTGATTTACAGACGAATCAGTAAGCATGAGACTTGTACTCCTTGGCCCAACCGGTTCAGGCAAGACTGCCACTGCAAATGCCATTCTGGGTACGGAGGCATTTCCACAGTCTCAAACAACTGCTTGCAACACCCAGAGGAAGAAAATCCAGGGGCGGGACATCTGGGTGATTGACACCCCAGGACTGAGCGAATCAGCTGAGGTGAAGAGGGAAATCCAGATGAGTCTTTCTCTGGGTCCTCCTGCACCAACTGTCTTCCTGTTTATAGTTGATCTGACCAAAATAATTGAGAGACAGTGGAACCAAAATCTGAAGATAGTTGAGGAAATCTTTGGCAAAGATGTAATGATGCATGTCATGGTCCTGTTCACAAATAGACATAAAGTAACAAAAAAGGATTTTGAAAAGTTACTTGAAACTGAAGATATTCAGGACTTAATCAAAACCTGTGGAGAAAGGTATTACGTCTTTAACAGCAAAGAGTCATCCGAACCACAACATGTCTTGGATCTGCTTGAGAACATAGAAGCCATGTTGAATGTTAATCAAGCTCAGCAACTCCGAAACCAGGACAGAAAAAACCCTGTTTCTGAAGTCAGGATTGTGCTGCTGGGTAAGACTGGAGCTGGAAAGAGTGCCTCAGGAAACACCATCCTGGGGAGAGATGTCTTTAAAGAAGAAATATCTTATGAGTCTGTGACCACAACCTGTCAGAGGGAGTGTTGTGAGGTGGGGGCCGTCGTATTACCATGATTGACTCGGCAGGTATGTTTGACACGAGGAAGAACGAAGAGGATCTGAAAAGAGACATAGAGCAGTGTTTCAAGCTATCTCATCCTGGGCCTCACGTGTTTCTGCTCGTGATCAGACTGGATGTGAGATACACAGAAGAGGAGAAAAATGCAGTCAAGTGGATCCAAAAGAACTTTGGCGAAGGTGCAGCAAAGTTTGTGATGGTGCTGTTCACTCACACTGATCATTTGAAGGGGGAGTCAGTGACACATGCCTTAAATAAGGACCTTATTGAGCTAAAAGACAGCTATGGGGGCCAATTTCATGCTTTTAATAATTTGAAGAGGGATCATCCGACTCAGGTTGAAGAGCTGCTAGAGAAGATAGGTGTTATGGTTGAGAAGAATGGAGGAACACACTACACAATTGAGACGTACCAGGAGGCTCAGAGAGAGATTAGAGAAGAGGAGGAGGAGAGGAAGAGACAGATGGAAAAGAAACTGAAAGAACTGAAAAATATGAGAGAAGAGACAGAGAGAAATACTGATGGAGAAAATGGGACGATAAAAGTAGCAGAAAGAAAAGAAGAGGCCAAGAAATATAGCAGTGATGATTTGGAAGATACAAAAGTCAGAGGAGTGGATGAAGAGATGGGTTGTGGAGTCAATCTCCATGAGACTTGTAAGATTTGAATCTTAATTCTCTAAATGGCAATTTCTGACTCGTAATAATTTTGTATGACCATAAGAGGCTAGTATGTTTTACTAGTTAAATATACTGGTAAGTAGATTATGCTGTTTGCTGTCAATGGATTGCTTTAAACATGTGCTTTACTTTTTTTCTCTCACAGTTCCTAACACAAGGATTGTTCTGCTGGGGAAAACTGGGAGTGGAAAGAGTGCAACCGGAAACACCATCCTGGGAAGATACATATTTAAAGAGAACATTTCATTCAATTCTGTGACTGACAGTTGCCATAAGGAAGAAACTGAAACTGGAGGTAAAACAATTACAGTGGTTGATACACCAGGAATATTTGATACAGAAATGACCAAAGACAAGCTTGAAAAAGAAATGAAGAACTGTATTGAGTTGTCCTTTCCTGGGCCTCATGCCTTCCTGCTAGTGATAAGATTAGGGGTGAGATTCACGGAGGAGGAGAAGAATTGTGTAAAATGGATCAAGGAGAACTTTGGCGAGGGGGCATTGAAGTATACTATAGTAATCCTCACACATGGGGATGTTTTAAGGGGCAAATCAGTGAAGGATGTTTTGGATGAAAGTTGTGTTCTTTTATCTTTTATTGAACAATGTGGGGGTAGATATCACACAATAAACAACATGTGTGAAGATAGGTCTCAGGTCAATGAGTTAATGGAGAAAATAACCACCATGGTGAAGAGGAGTGGAGAAGCACATTATACCATGGAGTTGTATGAGGAAACTCAGAAGAAAATGCAGTTGAAAAATATGCTAGTTCAAGCTAGTTATGTAGCAGTTGGAGCAGTAGCATTAGGTGCAACCGGAACAGCAGTGCTAGGTGCAGCAACAACAGCAGCAGGTACATCAGCAATAGAAGCAGCAGGAACATCAGTAATGGAAGCAGTAGGAACATCAGCAATAGAAGCAGCAGGAACATCAGCAATGGAAGCAGTAGGAACATCAGTAATGGAAGCAGCAGGAACATCAGTAATGGAAGCAGTAGGAACATCAGCAATAGAAGCAGCAGGAACATCAGTAATGGAAGCAGCAGGAACATCAGTAATGGAAGCAGTAGGAACGTCAGCAATAGAAGCAGCAGGAACATCAGTAATGGAAGCAGTAGGAACATCAGCAATAGAAGCAGCAGGAACGTCAGCAATAGAAGCAGCAGGAACATCAGCAGTAGAAGCAGCAGGAACATCAGCAATAGGTGCAGTAGGACCATCAGTAATGGAAGTAGCAGGAACATCTGTAATGGAAACAGCAGAATTACAATTAGGTGCATTAGGACAAGCTTCACCATTGACAGTAGGAGAAAGAGCAGCAGCATTTGTTTTTGCTGTAATACTATTGATAAACAATTTGTGTAAATGAATCTGTGGTGTGAGGATGCACACTTTGCATGTGTTCTTTTTTTCTGTATGCATTATGTGTTTATGTGAACATTTCCTGAGTCACAGTCAAAAACATAAAGTTTATGAGCAAAGTAGCTTTTGCTGAAACACACTTTTTGTTGTTGTAGTCCATTTTTGTACCTATTTTAAACAAGAATACTATTAAAGGAATTATCCAGAGTGATGGCATGGAAAGATAGACAATTATGTCTTAGGTGGTAGTTAGGGCGGAAGGTAACTCATACCCCAACATTTACTTGAATGTTTATCATGTGAAGGTAGGCTATAGGCCTATGAGGCACAATCATCATATCACTGAAAAGGGTAAACGGAAAAAGCTGGAGTTCATTGATCCCAGACGTCATGTATGATCTGCTGTGACATCTCACCGTTTAGGAATCACAGGGCATATAACTCCATCTAGTGGCCGTGGTTGCATGCATACCATTCCCTCATTCTTAAAAGTTGCAAGTTGCTTTTATAAGTAGACTGGTTAAATTAAATTAATTGTTTATATGTACGTTATAGGGGCCTATCTATACTCCTTGGCCATTCAATCTTTATCTGATAAATTTACAACTTTTACGGGATCAGTTTATGTTAAGTTTTTTGTTTGTTTGTTTGTTTTTACTATGATGCATTGCTCTGTTCAATAAGGTTCAAGATCTCCATACCCCTTGATTCATGCACTATCCATGTGAAGTGTAAATTATTTAGTAAACATTAGGCTAGTATTACTGTAATCACTCATTGTCACATCACATGCCTTTCAATCATTGAATCAGTGATGGCTGATGAGAGAGGTGACTTCGAGGCTGGTAAACAGTAAAAACGTTGCCTTGAGTCCCTTTAAAGAACCACAACAACAAGCCTTATTTCTCTCTCTCTCGTACTCTACACCTATTACTGAAACCTGTCAATAAGTCTATCAATAAGTGTAATAATCCTTTAATCAATCTGTACTTGCTCTTTCTTACACACCTTTCTTGCGGACTTGGGGCTAATTTCTGCATAAAAAATGTGTCTGCCAATAATGACATTGCCTCTTTCCAGTCTTCCCAACCAGAATTTGGAGAAGCTGAACAGAACACAATCACTTCATTAGCATTTTTCAGTTATTTAAGTAACAGGCCAAAAGTTTGAAAATTAAAGTTCCAGATTAAACTTCCAAACATACCAGTTCTTAAATGTTGATTCCCAAGGAGAGGACTGGAGAGATCGGTCTCTATAAAATGAGCTAGTAGTTTACCAGCAAGAGCACCAGAGTGGAAAGTCATATGAGAAGGAGATATAAGAAATGGTGATATAATGTACAGTTTATTAACAGTAAATCATGCTTTCAAACTCGGAAGCAAAATGTGTTAGCATGTTAGCAGTTTATTGCTGTATATATGTGTGTCGATGTTGCCCTCATTTCTTAAATAATTCTGCAACTCATACTCAATCTCTTTTACATAAAAAGTTACAGACATCTCAAAATAAACTAGTTAGACTGATCCTTAACTTGCACCCATACCCACCTTTTACCTTCCCATTTAGAAAGCCTCAACTGGCTAAAAGTGGAGGATAGAATAACATACATAAAACTGACCATGGTACACAGGATTCTAAATAACCTGACTCCAAAATATTTTAGAGATTATTTTTCTAAAGTACAGGAGGTGCACAGGTACTCCACAAGGAGGAGCACTACTGATTGTGTGCTATATAGATTTAAAAGCTTAATGGACAAGGGGTCTTTCTTATATTCGGGAGCAGTGTTATGGAATGGTTTGCCTGCTAATATCGACATATTCATACACTGATTGTAGCTACCACATATAGTACATTCATATAGCTCCCTAAGCTTTTTTGTGTTATCCTTTTGACATGTTGTACAAGGTGTTCAAGACGTATTTATTGACTAATTTATTTGTATACCTTTTTAATGATTTGTACAATGTCAATAAACAGATCAATTCAAATCAAATCAAAATATAAAGGAATAAATAAAGCAAATCAGTGTAAGAGACAGGGCAGGCATTCTGGGCTATTCTATTATGATACAAACTAATAGGCTATATCATACAAGGCGAGTTCATCAAGATATAAGGCAATAATATAATGTACTGTATTTACACCACTTTCAAAATTCATACATACAAAATTCATTTACAAAACATACAAAACTCATTGATACATACAGTTCATTTAATATCCAACAATTCAAATATCAGAATTCTTAGCATGAAAAATGCAAGTTATCATAATTGATCATAATTCATCAGTCTACACAGTATGCAAGTGAAATATAATAAATTAGTGCAGTACAAAATGATTTCAGGTTTTTCCACATAGACATTAACATTTATAATATCCAATTGGTATGGGAATTAAAGGTCTCGATCCATGCAACATGCCACAAATTGATCCTGTCACTGCTCCTATTGCTGTTCCTGTTTTTGCACCTAATACTGCTCCAACCACTGCTGCTATTGTGGCTACTATTGGTCCCCCTATGCAAGCGCGTCATTTTAGCCGGGGACGCCGGGGATATGTCCCAGGGACTTTTTGTTATGACAGATTTTGTCCCCATCACTATTGACAATTTAAAATAACATGTCATTAACAGAAAATCTCTAATGCCAGGGCTACGATATCCACGCGAATAGCCTACAAGGAAAGTTGTCTGCTTGCGCAATTAATAACGTTGGATCAGCAGCGCTCATATAGAATTCCTCCACTGCCAGAGAATTTTCAAAAATAAAGCCAATCTCACTTAAGGCAAAAAAAAGGTCAGGCAAGGTCTAAACAACAGCTGTGCTCATCTAGACTTGGTGTAAAGTCAGATTTTCCCTAGGCCTTATGCGCAAATTCTAACATTTACTTTGTGGTAGCCTGTCTCAGTTACATACTGTACAAGATCAGAGATAGACTACTTCTGCGTGTTCATGTAGGCTAAAGTCTGAATCGAAGACTAGTGACTTTGGTGAAGTTATAGGAACTTACCGCAAGCTTTTGTTTGAAGACGCATCAGCTGGGGAAGTAGCATCTTTTAACCGTTCAGCCCGACGTTTGTTGACCAAGAGATTAACGTTTTGTTTGGGACTTAAATTGCTATCAAACTGTGTGGTTACAATCATTTACATTGGGAGTAATAGAGCAGTTAGTTCATATGAACCATTGAGTTTGTTTTCGAGATGTTTAATGACTTTTAAAAGCATAACTTTCGCAGCGTCATTCTGCATCACTGGCCGGGGCAGCTATTTTTCTATTGAATTAGTCCCGTACATTTTCTGCCTATTATTATTCTTTGGAAAGGTTTGGCAGGTGATGGGAACAAGAGTGAGAGACTTGCAGCACGATCAGTTTTCAGTAAGCCTATTTCAGTGCATTAACGGTAAACATTTTAGCGATTTCCTTGCACATTAGGCAATGCAATGTATACCGACACTTTTGAAACAACGCAAAACGTCCCAAGAATTATTTCACAGCAAGTAAAGTCGCCGTCAACCGTTAAGTCTAGCCTGTTCTAGTTCAAGTGATATGCCTGGTTCAATCGTGAACAAAGATGACATCACCTCAAAGGAAGGAAATCTGCGAAGGGAATTTAATGCAGACGCAAAGCCTAGAGCATAGCCTCTTGTTCCCTTCACCTTCCATTGCGCTCACGTGTGCGCAAGATATGGACAAGTTATGGACCGGATGGTTCAATTGTAGGCCTAAGGGAAGGTGTTATAAATGTATTTTAATTCTCACAAACCGCGCGAATCTAACGCAATGCGGATGATTATTTCCACAATTTTATGAATTTATAAATCACCATTTATTTAAAAAAAAAAAAACGTTTCCACACTTAAGTTGGTTATTAAATAATTTACCATTCGATATGTAGGCTACTCAGACAGACCAGTAGAGCTGATTTATGTCTTATAATAACGAATGTACAATAATTGGCTAATAAAAAGTGGAGATGCAAAGATTTCAGCTGCTGTAGCCTAACCTAAACGACTGCTCCCTGTGGCTAAACTACTGCTCCCTGTTGGCCTAAACGATGGCAGGGGGTCTAAACGACTCTTGCCTAAACGCAAAAGGCCTAATCGCCCTTCTCCCATACACCGTATTTATCCAAATGTATCCACTTTCACTTTCGGTTCCCAGACCAACGAAGCAACATGTTTTTACTGTCAACAAACAAACATTCTGTTTCTATATGCTTTCCACTGGACTGGGATCATGTTAATTATTTTTCCGTCACATTACAAGCTTTATTTTTCGTTATAGCCTAGGTCTGAGATCTGCCGAGAGAGCGCAGCAGATTGCAAGCGCTACTCGCGTGCGCAAAGCTGTCCGAACATAAATTCCTCACGTATCACCTAGATAGGCCTAGTTTTTTTTTGTTTTTGTTTTTTTTGCGAGAAGATAGGCTTACATGTTGCAATTTTGTATAGACAGAAGCATAAAAGAAACATTAAGAAATTTATATCCCCAGCACTTTGGAACCATGCTGTATATCAGTGTTTTTGTCCCCAGCACTTCAGAAACCAAACTGACGCCCTTGCCCCTATGGATCCAATTAATGATCCTCCTGCTGCTCCTACTAATGTTCCAGCCACAGCTGTTGCTCCTAATATGACTCCAGGTCCTGTTACTGCTGCTATTGCTACTGCTCCTACTGCTATTGATCCAGCTCCAGCCGCTGCTGCTATCAGCACAGCACAAGCTGTTGGTCCTTGTGTTGCTGCACCAACTGCAACAGATCCTGCCCCTGCAACAGCAGCTACCGTAGCCATTGTTGCACCCAGTAATGCTGCTCCTGTTGCCGCTGCTGCAGCAGCTCCTGTTCCTACTGCTGTTGATCCGGCTCCAGCTCCTACTGCTGCTGATGCAACGGCTTCAACTGCTGTTTCTACTGCTGCTTCTGATACTGCTCCTATTACTGCTGCTATTGACACTGCTGCTGCCCTTATTGCTGCTGATGCTACTATTTCCATCGCCATGACTCCTGCACATATTACTACAACTATTGATCCTATTGCTGCTGCTGTTGGGTCAATGTCTTCTTGTACCATTGCTGCGGAGATGGCTATTCCAAGTAATTTTGTGCAAACTGCTACATTCACTGCAGCAATTACATTGCAACCACAGCTTGCTCTAACAGTGTTTGCAGTACTACTTGGCCTAGTGCTGTTACTGCTGCTATTATTTTGCTGCCATTATATTCCCTGTTGACTCATATTTATTCATCCCCTGATAGTATTCACCTTCATTCCTCTCCACCTTGGCTTTATTTTCTCCTGTAGTTCTCTGACAATAGTTATTTCTGCACTATTATTGTTAAAAGCATGATGTCCACCACCAAAATCTTCATAAAAAGATGAGAGTGTAGGACATTTATGATGAAAAACCTCTACTGCCTCTTTGAGAAAATCTCCATGATTAGGGCTACTGTAAGTTTCTGCTGGATCCACTTCACTGATTCCTCTGTGAATTTCATATTGACAGGAACACGAGGCCCAGGAAGAGATAGCCTAACACAGTTTCCCAACTAATCCATCTCCTTTTCTGGCAGAATGTAGCGATGTGGCCTATCAATCAATTTGATCCTACTGTCACCCAGATAATGGATTTTACATGTAGCACAGGTTTCAATTAAAGATTTGAATTATCTTTGAAAAGTTCCACTGCCCAGGATGGTGTTTCCTGATGTACCATTTGTCTTCCAGTGCACAGGTACTCCACAAGGAGGAGCACTACTGATTGTGTGCTATATAGATTTAAAAGCTTAATGGAGAAGGGGTCTTTCTTATATTCGGGAGCAGTGTTATGGAATGGTTTATTGGTTTATTGTGGTTTATTATTATGGTTTATTATGGTTTATTAATGGTTTAAACGCAATATGCATTTGTCTTAATTCAATGTCCTTAACCATTTGGTTCTATTTCACCATCTACAGGCGAATGGATGAATTGCAACACAAACATACAGAGACAGGAAGCATGTCTCAAATCACTGTGGTTAACAGTGTGAACCCATAGGCACTGAAACAAGTCCATGAAAAAGTCAACCTCACCTTAAAACTTAAAGTCTCATCTACATACAAATTCTTTCAGAAAACTTTCAATACAAAAAAGTATTGTCTTGATGTAAATAATCATCTGAGCAAGTTTCGAAAGGATATCTACTTGTTAAAATTCTGGAGGGGCATATAATGGACATAAGTGGGTGCTAACACACACAAAGCTGCACTGTTATCAGTTATTTTCTATCATTATATTACTATTTCAGTCGTTACAGGTTAAAATCCGTTCGTATCCAAATCTGTTTGGTATGAATGGAATAATATTTACGTTTCTCAGGAAATTTCACAGAATTCATAGCAAAAACTGTAATCTCCCATAACAGATTGTCCGTTTTTTGTCACATCCATAACACAAATTGAAAGGTACATATTCTTATGATGTAAATCAATTAAAATCTGAGGTCTGTTGGACGAACAGTTTGAGAGTTATGCATGGAACACACTGACAGACACACAAACAGAAACCAAGACAGACATTCCTTGAATTATTGGATAGAGTAGTTGTAGTAGTAGTAGTAGTAGCAGTAGGCTAGTAGTAGTAGTAGTAGTAGTAATAGTAGTAATAGTAGTATTTAAAAAAGGTGTATATTTAATGAAAATTGAGCAGAAAAAAGTGCACTCTAACACGTCAGATCGAACCTCCGCATTATGTAAGGCAGGACATGGTCCTGGATATCTGTTAAATTACAGTCAGACTTGTCAGAGGCAGTCTATGAATCCAGGAAGTGTTTACAAAAAAGAATTCCAATGAAGATAAGAAAACAAAAGGAATAATTGGGTTTAAAAAATGTACACAATATTCAAGGAAATCAATACATGTCAATTCTTAGGAGTGGGCCTTGGTTAGGACAGAGTAACAGATACTGAGGTGATGGAAGAGACATGGAAATCTATTATAAATTTACATGCACCCCTGATTTTGCTCCAAGACTGCTCAGAAACTCAATTTAAAAGACATATCTTTTAAGAAAGATCTTAGTCTACAGTAACCCTGACAAATGAAAAAAGAAAATTGTTTTCAGTTTCAGAATCCGCCTTTCTAATGTAGATGGAAGGGCTAACTGAATGAATATTACCTGTGTTAGTGTGAACATGCAATATGGGAAAACTGCTGTGCGATAATAATGGGGTCTAATTTTCATAAAACTCTTAATAATATGGGACCTTTGGGCTGTGGGATCATAGACCTGTGGGAACATAGGGCCTTACTTTCAAAATTTTCTGTGAAATACAAAAATCCTAAGAAATGTGGGAACATGGGCTGTGGGGACATAGAGCTGTGGGAACATATAGTTGTGAGAATAGAGCTGTTGGAACATAGGGCTGACCCTGTAAAGTACACCACAGACGGCTAACTTGTGAATCGCATGAGTTTCAACGAGACGCATATCAGACAATTAAGTACTAGTTTTCATAGCGCCATCATACAGCCATAACAGATGGCGCCAGTTATGAAGCCAATCTCTGATATCTTTCACTGCAGTGAAGCTGACCGGATTTGGACTGTGACCGAAGATTTTTTTTTTCTGTGCTGTTTCGATACTTCAGCTTATAAGAGGTTTGTCCCCAGCCATTGTTGGAATGCAGCTGAATCGTGTCCAAACATTGTGCTTCTTGTATGCAGCAGAGAGATAAGTCGAACAAAGAGAGATGATTGTAGTTATTATCTCTCTTTGTACGGAAATGTCCTCAGTTTCCATTCACACATAAAAACAAAAAATTTGGCCAATGAACACGGCACGCAATTAGATAAAATACCTGAGAAATCTATTGACATTTGATGGGATTTTCCGCATAACCAGTTATGAAGTGAATTGTGCCATTGTCCCATCTGCAGATCATCTGCCTTTCAACTGTCAAAACAAACAGATAGTCAGATGTTCCTTATTTCAATGTACATGTGAGATGGTACAAATGTTTTTTTAAAGGGAGTTGTCTGGCAACATAAAAATGGACTTGTCTGGCAACATAACAATCATAATGATGGGATGCTCTTAAAGAGAAAGAAACCAAGTTTTACCACCTAAGCTTTAAAAAATTAAACATGCATTACAGAGCCAACAGCAGTTACAGAGTTACAGAGCATGATTCTCCCTCATTCTGTACACTTAAACCATTAATCATTTTATGTGAAAAATAAAGAAAGAGGGCAAGAATAAAATGAAAAAGGAAATTAAAGGTTAAAATATACAGAATAGATCAAATTGAGGAAAATAATGAGATATTAGGAGAAAGCATCTGAGAACAGTTTGGTCTTACAGTAAGCCTAGATTTGAAACTGCCAACAATAGGGGCATTTTTTATTTCTTCTGGAAGTTGGTTCCAAAGTTGCACTGCATAGTATCAGAAAGAGGCTTCACTACACTTTGTTTGGCAAAGGGTTTTCCCAGCAAATTTTTATTCAGTGGCTTGAGAGACCTGAGTGACGTGTGCTGCTGACACATGTCTAAAATGTAAACAGGTCTAGTGCCATTTAATGATTTAAACACAAGTAACAATGCTTTAAAGTAAATTATGTAACTTACTGGAAGCCAATGCAGGGACTTCAGAATTGGAGTAATATGGTCAGTATTTTTTGCTCTCGTGAGAACCCTAGCAGCTGCATCTGGATCAGTTGAAGATGTTTGATGGTCTTTTTAAGAAGACCTATAAAAAGACCATTGCAGTAATCAACCCTACTGGAGATAAAGGCATGAATGAAGTCCTTTCCTGACATAAGACCTCTTAGCTTGAAAATGTTTTTTAGGTGATAAAATGCTGACTTAGTGATTGCGTTCATGTGACTATTGAAGCTTAGATCTTTAACAGTCTCTTTTGATTTAAGCCCTTTTGAGTTGAGGGCAGCTCCTTTTTTCCAAATATAATTACTTCAGTTTTGTCTATGTTACTATAAGCTGAAGGAAATTGTGGGACATCTGATCTATACACTGATAAAGGCTTTCAAGGGGGCAAAGTTATCAGGTGACAAAGCAAAATAAATTTGGGTGTCATCAGCATAGCTATGGTAAAAGATTGTTGTTGGTGATAATTTGTCTTGACCCCTGAGGGACACAACAGGTCAAGTACATTGGTGTTGAAGTACAATTGCCCATGGCAACAACAAAGCTTCTGCTTTCTAAGTATGATCTAAGTATGTACCAGTGAACCCAACCCAGTGTTCAAGTCGATGTAGTAGTATGTTGTGGTCAACAGTGTCAAATGCAGCACTGAGATCCAGTAACACCAGGACAGATGTTTTACCTGCATCAGTATTAAGATGTATGTCATTGACAACTTTAATAAGAGTTGTCTCAGTGCTGTGATTGGCTCAGAAACCTGATTGAAACTTATCAAAACAGTTATTTGATGTCAAGAAGGCAGTCAACATACATACTACAAAAGTGGCCCGTTTCCCGTTTTAATCATATATGAATGAAGTGCACATTACTGTATATATGTACATTATAAGGAAAATTTACTTTCAGTATATGAGACATATGAAACTTATGAGACATATGAAACATAGGCTACATGAAACATACATGAAATTTATATAAAACTATGAAGGCTTATATAGTTTTTATAAGAATATTATTTTTAATGAACTCAGGTGGAATTGTTGAAACACAGCACAGAGTGAAGTGAAGTAGCCTACTTAACTGACCTGGTACAGTGGGCTGCCTGCTGGAGAGTAGGCCTACTGATTGTTTAGATGATGCATACAAACTGTCAACCTTTTGGTTACAAGTCTTATGCCCTAACCACTTGACCACTGTTTGATACAAAACATGGCAACTACACCTAGCATGGCTTCCCCATGTGTAAGAATATGATATTGAAGTGTATCTTTTGCCTGGTGAAAAAGAAAAAATATATATTTTAAGAGTAAATTTGACGTGTTTGATGTGTAATTGTCAGTGGCCTAATATCTGATGTCAAATATCCTATTGACACTCTTATATGTATTTCATAGGGGACTCAAAGCTCATACAAAATCCATATAAAATGCATATATTGTGAAAGTTGAGTTACATAAACTTTACAATGGTTTGGTATGTTGTGTAACAATCTCAGATGGAGTTTGCACGCCAGTCAAACCAAGCCTGCCTATATGTCATTATACAAGACTTTAAAGGAATATTCCACTTTTTTATGAAATCTGGTTGTTCGGCATATGTGTATTATTTTTTACTTGGTTTGTTGGTAACACTTTGCGGTAAGGGTACATGAATTATCATGAATTCATGCATGATTTCATTCATGATTCATTCGTGATTCATGCATTACTTCATCTCTGAATATCTAATGACTCATCAGGTATTAGCATGAATTCATTGTTTATCATTAAAGAACTCCTGCTGAAATAGCAGATGATCTTAAGCATTAATTACTCTGGGTACATCATCATGAGTCATGACTAATTACACATGATCATGATGTTTTTGTTCAAAAGAATTTGATATAATTTTATATAATAAAAGTACTTATTTAGCCTACTTTGGCCTAGTTCCTCAGATCTATCCCATACATCAACCAAATTTTTTACCAATTTAACCATGTCAACACTTTAGTTGAGGGGGCACAAACATGATGAATTCATCATGATCATGCTAATTAATCATGACTCATGATGATGTACCCAGAGTAACTAATACTTAAGATCATGTGCTATTTCAGCAGGAGGTAATTAATGAACAACAATGAATTCATGTTAATTCCTGATAACTCATTAGACTTTCAGAAATGAAGTAATGCATGAATCATGAATTTATCATGAATGATTTCATGCATGAGTTCATGATAATTCATGTACCCTTACTGCAAAGTGTTACCGGTTTGTTTTGTTGTATTGTTTGGTAAGTTCAAGAAACTTGCATTGACCAATCTTATTTTTCTGCAGAAATCTGCTGCTTTTACACCAGATAAAGATGCATAGCCTAGGGTATTTACTGGTACCCTAGCCAGCAAAGGCGCCCTTGCTTGGACCTGACCTGGGTAAGCCCATGTTGACCCCGCTTAGGTTTGGTTCGGGCTGGCCCTAGCCCACACTAGCCCACACTACCCGAAAATAAATTGCATGGGTCCCACATGGCAGTACCTGCTCCAGCTAAAACTGCTTGAACTTCAAGCACCACCTGTGCCCAGCAGTGTTAGTACCCCAGGTTTTTCTCACTGTATCTATCCATATATGACATTACACCCTGGGTGGCTGGTTAAGAGTTCACCATATGACCATAACACACTATATTGGAAAATCTCCTGATTTAACAAGATATTTGACAATATCCACCTCCACTTGATGTTACTGACTAAGACTATTTATTATAAATGGAGTTTCGGCTTCTCACAAACTTGAAATTAGATAATAAAGCTTGATTATTACTACAAAATTTAACGGTTTGTCCCTTCACAAAGGCAATGCAAACATTTGAAATTCAGATTTCTTTTAAGGAATTTGTGATTTTTTTTTTAAATCAAGTTAGTGTCAGTATGCTTTTGCCTTAAAAATGATTCATGTGCGTTCTATAAGGATTGTTTTTCTGAGTATTATTCTGCCTTATTTTCTTAGTAACAGCGCTTGTCACTGCCCCAATAATCATCAGTAGACCACCAGTAATGAGTACTGCTGGTATAGCCACTGGTGCTGCTACAACTCCAAGCACTATCCCCCCTGCTACTGCTGTTGTAACACCTACCACTCCAGAAGCTGCAGGAAAGCCCACATCTTTTGCTTTTTGCACTTTTTGGTCAAAGACTCTTTTTTTATCAACCTCCCTGAATGAAGCATCAGAGTAGCACTCAATTTCATTAGCATTATTTTCCTCCAGCATTTTTTCAATCTTTTTCATCAGATTATCAACCTGAGAAGGGCTTGCATTTTTATTGTTAATGGCATGATATCGCTTATCACACAATGCAATTAGTTGTTTCATCTCATCACTGTCATTGATGAAATCCGATAACGGCTGCTCAAGACAGTCAAGATTAGTGAAGAGAACAATTGTGTGCTTTAAAGCACACTCTCCAAGAATCTCATAGATCCAGTCAACTGCATTCATTTCTTGATCTGTAAAATTCTCTGTCAAACTAACAACCAAAAGGAAAATGCGAGTGCCTGGATTTATCAGCATTTTTTTCAACTCATTCTCTAGTGTCTTAGCAGGGTGGTTAGTGTCATAAACACCTGGTGTGTCAATAATAGAGATTTGTTTGCTCCCATACTGAAATGTTTCTTCTTTGCACTCTAGAGTAACAGATTTTGGCGATCTCCTTGATACAAATACCTTCTCCCCCGCTATGGTGTTTGCAGTTGCACTTTTGCCTGCTCCAGTCTTCCCCAGCAGCACAATCTTCAGGCCATCAAGGGTCGCCGGCTCTTATAGAAAAAAAATCAAATCAAAAATAATTTCAATGCTGTCAAGTCACATGAGATTCATTTGCTTTACTGCACACTTTCAAGCAATTATTTTTTTCCCTTACACATTTGATAATGGCTCAACTGTCTGTGATAGTTCTACTATGCTGAACTATTGTTGGACAACCAGACATCACCTGACCCAGCGCAAAATTATAGGAATGTGACCAAACATTAGAGGTTTTGGTAAAATCAACATTACCTGAACTGACAAAGCAAAACATTCTAACCAGAGGAAAAACATGCATGTAATTTGCATTTTCAATACATGCAATTTCACTTGCATGCTAACTTTGCTGATGAGTTGCTGAGAGTTGTGTTTGCAAATGATGTCTACCAACCACACAAAATTTGTTGATAATGTAAAGTTTAATGCATAATCACACAGATTAAACCGGAAAGCAGACAATGATTTACTTGATGTAAAATTACACAAATACATTTTCAGAAACTAAGAATTTTAGAATCTGTAACATTGATTGTATGGTGATTACTTTTTTATTCCTTTTTCTGACATCCAATGGAGCTTGGGAAGTGGGCAGGTGTTCTACCACCAATTCTTGGTATTTGATATTAATGCATGTGTGTGTTAGAGCAGCGAACAGAATGCACACCAGCGGAAAATTGGTCTTATTAACCTATGCCACACAAAATTGAGCTGATTAAGATGTGAAAATAATGCTAATAATAAAGTACCCTTTTCTTTGTATTCTCTATGGCATGTGTGTAAGCATTTACCAAAGTATGGCATCCAAAAACGGAAGACCCATCCACTTCTCAAACTCCATAGTTATTATGACTAATACATTTATTCAAAGAGGACATGAATTCTCCAGAATGTATGCTCACAATATCTGTTATGTTGTCTGTTATTATGTTACTGTTATCTATTATTACCATGCCTGATATCTTGATATCTTTGCACTTTATGTTTCGTGAGTTGTGATGTCTTATATACATCTTGTTGTATGTCTTTAAGACAGTTGTATGTCTTAATTTTAACTTGCACATTTGGAGCTTTGAGAAATGCAATTTCAGTCTGCGTGCAATGTAGGCTACTGTTGCAGTGCTTGATTGACAATAAAGTTTGCTTTGACTTTGACTTTTGAGATTGATCAACACAAAATTGCCATCGATTGTGGGGTGTATTTAGCATGTTATAGATAGCATGTTAGCGACATTTACTGTAATAATTTTGGTTGCTCCTCTTCCATACAACCCCTATTCCAGTTATTGGCATGGCTGATTTGGTTGACAGATTTGAAAATGCATATCTTAATGAATCAGTCATTAAGTCATGTGTTTTACTGAAGCTCAAATGTGGGTAAATAAGTGGGCGAGGTAACGCCGTTGCACAGCAAGGCTTCATTTAATTAGCCAAGATTAATTTTGATTTTAAAAACTATGAATGTTATTTCCAGTAGCATAGTCATACTGAATATATCGCCTTTACACCTACATGTTTTCTTTGTCTGTTGACGTGTTTGTAACCCATCAAGTCATGACCAGTTACAAACATCCGACTGAGCTAATGTAAACTAGCCTGGGCGAAAGCGACTGTTGACTATGTCATACAGCAGGCCTGGGCAAACTAAGGCCCGGGGGCCACATGCGGCCCGCCGAGCTATTTAATCCAGCTCACAGAGCCTTCCCAAAGTAGAATCGTTTATCTTTTAGCCAAGGAGACTTAGATTATAGGCCTAAATGATCAAATTTGTAGTAGTCATGAAATACAACTCCCCTTTTTAACCCTGCCTGTTAACATGCCCTCTGAAGAAAGTGAGGCTACTGGTTTGAGACTTGCCAATTTACCGGTATCAACCGGTTGACGGTTAACACCCGGCCCATTAGTGAAAATCTACACGCCAATGTGGCCCTTCGACCAAAATAATTGCCCACCCTTGTCATACAGTCTGGCCCAATGCAATTGAAATAGGTTTCCGTTTGGATATGACATATTCTCTGCCTGGCTCTCACGCCTACAACTTTCGCTTTCAGCTGGCAAGTTCTGATCTATTTTGACATCGTAGTGGCAATAAATCCTCAAGATCATGGATGCTAATGTCATGTACCAATTTTGTGAATATAATTCTAAAGTGGGGAGGAGAATAACAAACGTGTTCCTATCCTGTAGGACTACAAACATTTGAGACATCGCTCTAAGCTGTGTGCTGATTGGCTAAACCGTAGAGTAACTGAGGGAAAGGCAGCTAGGGGGGCTTGGCCTAGACTACGTACAGAGACAATGTTGAGTGGAGGTATGTAGGATGGCATCGCCAGGCTAAATGTAAACTACCATATAATTATTTTAGAACCTCAAAGACAACCAACCCGGCTCCGTAATGTTCCATTCTTTTATAAAATAGCACTACACATGTTTGGAAAATGTTACATTAGACTATTTATTATTCATAAACCAGTGACCCTGACAGCATTGAACTATAGGATATATTTGAGTGGGGGGTCAATCTTGTAAATTAAGGTAACTTCATTTAGTGTTTCACGTCCTCTTTAAAGAAATCCTTATATGTGTTGTAAGGATTGTTTTTCTTGTCTTTCTTTTGCCGAATGTTCCTGGCAATAGCACCTGTTCCTGCACCAGCAGCTATTAGTCCACCACTTGTCATAAGTACTGCTGGTACAACCACAGCCTCTGCTACAACTCCAAGGACTATCCCCCCAGCTACAGCTGCTCCTACTCCTACTGCTGAGGCTGCTGACAGGGCAATATCTTTGGCCTTTTCTATTCTTTGGTTTGATGTATTTTCTTTGTCAGCCTTCCTGAATGACACCTCTGAGTAAAAGCGTGCATTTTCATTGTTCACCTCCAGCATGATTTTAATCTTCAACATCAAATTTTGAACCTGTGTATTGTTTGTATCTTTATTGTTAAAACCATGATACCTCCTGTCACAGTTATGAATGAGTTTTTTCAAACTGTCACTTCCTTCCAGGTAATCCTGTAAGGATTCACCTTCAAGACAGTCAAGATTAGAGAAGAGTATCACTGTATGCTGAAATGCACTCTCTCCAAGAATTTGGTAAATCCAATTCACTGCATTTTTTTCTTGATCTGTAAATGTTGACTGTAAACTGATCACCAGCAGAAAAATGCGAGTTCCAGGGTCTGACATCATGCTTTTCAACTCCTGCAACACAACCTCAGCAGGGCGATCAGTGTCAAAAACGCCTGGTGTGTCAATGATAGAAATTACATTGCCCTCATACTGAAATGTTTCTTCTTTGCACTTTAGAGTAACAGATTTTGGCGATCTCCTTGATTCAAATACCCTCTCCCTCCCCACTATGGTGTTTGCAGTTGCACTTTTGCCTGCTCCAGTCTTCCCCAGCAGCACAATCTTCAGGCCATCAAGGGTCTCCGGCTCTGTTTGCGTAAATACACAAATTGAAAAATCAATGTCTATAAATACATTTCTATTGTAAAATATATCAGTCTAATAACATTTAGTCTGATAACACTAGCGTAGCGGTCATATTGTGAATGTCAAAGTTTTTTTTTCTTTTCTTTTTTCATCTACTTCCTGAATTTTTGGTCAACGATTCCCGGGACACCGTAACACTGGGGCACATGAAACTTTGTGGGCATGTTGCCCCAGTAGACTGTTACGGGAAAATTTTGTTTGGTGCCCGGGGGCCACTCCATTTCTCCTTGTTTTTGGAATGTTAGTCTCAAGAGCCCATGTCAACTTAGCCATTAGTCATAGTCATTTGTGATTTGCCCCCCCATGATAAAAAATGAAAATGCAATATTATACTGCTTTAATTGCCCCTATCTTTAGATTAGATGTTATGAACTGCACCAAATTTAATGTGTATGATGAACCTGACATCTTGTGGGAATAATGTCAAGTTTTGTGGAATTTCATCCATGGGGGGCTATAAAATAAATGAATTTATATGTACATTCCATGACTGTACAGCCATCAACCTGTAGATAGTGCTATTAAGCCAAGGGTTACTGGTTTGGGATGATAGGCCTACTGTCTCACACACACACACACACACACACACACACACACACACACACACACACACACACACACACACACACAGGGCAGAGAATGTTATATTATTATGGTCTCCGCCAAGGAGGTTATGTTTTCGGTTGCGTTGGGTTGTCTGTCTGTTTGCCTGTCTGTTTGTCTGTCAGCAGGATAACTCAAAAAGGACTGCACGGATTTGGATGAAATTTTCGGACAATGCAAGAACTGATTCGATTTTGGTGGCGATCGGTGATCCAGAACATGATCTGGAATTTGTATTGTGTCTGTGTCCACATTGCCTTGCCGGAGGTCTGCGCTCTCTGAGCGCTTTTCTAGTTTTGAAATGAATGGATGGCTTGCCAGGCTAACTCTCTCTCCCTTTCTTCACTTAGACATGTAGTATATGAGAAATTTAAGTTAAGTTAACTCTTTAGTTTCATTTGCCCCTCTACACAATCATCAAGTGTCAAGTCTCCTGTCCGCTCCTTACCTTCCTGCCATCAACCCCCACTCGCCTTTTAATGGATGGACAATACTAGGATCAGCCTTCCTCCCTCCTGCCCTATGGTGGGCCCTCTTTTGTTGGCCTTCCTGATATCTATACCTCGATGACGAGCTCCATCTGATGAACTCTACCTAAATGCTCCCTGACTCTTCCATTTGATTGACAGATGTACAAAATATGCTTTGACTACCATCTACAGCAATACTGTCAGATAATACTCTGTACTTACGCTACTATGTTACTTTATCAAAACCATGGACAATCTGTGAACCACACACTGTTACAGGCAGTGTTGGGTAAGTTACTTTAGAAATGTAATGCGTTACAGTTACAAGTTACCCCTTCAGAAATGTAATTGTAGTGTAACTATTTTGATTACTTTAATAAAGTAATGTAACTAATTACATTTGCTTACTTTTTGATTACATTTCTACATTTTTGGGGGAAAAAAATTTCAATTGTCAAGCAGAGTTTTTCAATCCTGGCAATGTTAGGCTAATGGTCACATATTTTTCAACACTGACACTGCCAAAATCCTTTCTAACTCCCACAGCAGTGTCAGATTTCACGGCGCGCAAATAGTTAAAATACTTGGTTAACATCACTGACTAAGCAGGTGTTTGTCTGAGATTGCTCATACAGTATGTATGCACCTGATCAATGGAGTTCATTTTCATATCCAGCAATGGGCTACAGGCCTATGTTCTAGTTTCTGTCTGACAGTCAGGCCTCCTTTCTACTGGAACTTAGACCACTGTAGATCCAGTTACAATTGAGTAGTGTTGCCAACATGATGGTAGAAATGATTGTATTAGAATAGTATCTTTTAGCTGTAGTGGCATTTGCTGTAGTTGTAAATAGAGGATGTTGTATGTACTGTACATGAAGCGCACATAGCCAATATTTCTGAAGATGATATGGGATCATGTAACTAAAATTGTAATTCTGCATATTTCTTGAAGTAACTGTAATTCAATTACACATTTTTTCGAAGTAACTGTAATTGATTACTGTTACTTTTATTTTATAATTAAATACGTAATTTCGTTACACGTAACTCGTTACTCCCCAACACTGTGTACAGGTACTTCACTGGGCCCCTGGCAGCAGGGAAGGTTCCTTCCTAAAATGAATTAAAATAGAAGGGAGGTTTTGCCCTTGCCCCTAGTTACTAATGGGTGCTCCTCGTACTGCAAATGTTCTGTATTTGGCTCTACAAATGATAGTTAAATGAATACGTAAATATCTATGTTTTCTTGGTATTGTGTTTTCAAATGTTATGCATGGGATGTGCGTGTATGTATGTTCGCTAACAGTAACTTAAGCTTTAAAATGGTATTCATGGAATGTGCGTGCCTATGTTCGCTAACAGTAACTTAAGCTTTAAAATGGCACAATAAGCATCACTGTTAAAATAGTATTCTAGGTAACCTTTCACACTTTTTCTTGCTGCTATTTGTTGTGTCAATAGAATAGAATGTGAGTTTCATCCACCACTTTTAACACTGTAGTAGCTCTTAGCATTAGCATAAGGAGAAAAGATCAAAGGTTGCCACTGCGCTTAACATAAAGGGGTTCACAGCAAAAGAGACTGTTAAGAATCTTGGATTCTTAACTTCAGCAGTCACATCAAGTCAATCTCTAAGTCAGCATACTATCATCTAAAAAACATCTCAAAGCTGAGAGACCTAATGTCAAGTAAGGACCTTGAAAAACTTATACACGCCTTGCAATGGCCTCTTAACAGGTTTACCCAAAAAGACCATCAAGCCCCTTCAACTCGTTCAAAATGCAGCTGCTAGGATCTTTACAAGAACAAAAAGAACTGACCATATTACTCCAATTTTAAAATCCCTGCACTGGCTTCCTGTGAGTTTTAGAATTGATTTTAAAGCACTGTTACTTTTATTTAAATCTATGAATGGCAAAGGACCTGTTTATATTTTAGATATGTGTCAGAAATTCACACCACTGAGGTCTATAAGGTCTGTGGAAAAGAATTTGTTGGTCAGACACACTGTCAAAACAAAAAGTGGTGTGTATGCTGTGCAGCTATGGAACCAACTTCCAGAGAATATAAAAAATGCACCTACTGTTGACAGTTTTAAATCCAGACTTAAGACCAAATTATTTCCTGATGCTTAATCCTAATGCCTCATGATTTTAATTATTTATTGATTTTTTTATTGGTTTCATTTTTCTTTTAATGACCATTTTTAACACACATATTTATATTTCTTTTTTATTATCTATTTATTCATTTTTAATTATTCTTTTATCTTCTTTTTATTATTATTACTTATTATCTATTTTTACATTTTTTATTATTCTTTCCTTGCATTTTTTTTTAATTTGTGCTCCTACTAATGCTATTTCTGAACTGTTTTATCTACTTTGTGTGTGCTTTACCTTCTGCCTTGTATTGTGCTTTGCTTTAATCTCTGTAAATCACATTGAGTTGCCTTTGTGTATGAAATGTGCTTTATGAATAAAATTGCCTTGCCTTGCCTTAGCATTTAGACGTACACTCCTTATGACAATGTTGAATCCCAACTCCCAAACATAAATTTAAATGTAGAAATTAGACTCACCATCAGTTTCATTGTTTTGTCTCATATATCTGGTGCCAGAAATTAAGGGGCCTGGAATGACAAAAGAATGTTTTATTCTTCATTCTGTTTTTATGACCTAGTTGCAGTGAAATCTATTTAACAATGAAAATATGATAAGAATAAGAATAATTAGAATGAAAATGCGTGCACTTACGTGTGTCTTCAGACATTTTCGATATTGGTTTGAAGTTAATATTTTCAAGTGTAATTGTAGTTGTCACGAACAATGTATCAGTAATAGTGGTAAAATATTTGCCTGAGGCAAGTATGCAACCCTTAGAGAAACCACACCTTTTGTGAAACAAACCGGTTGTTCTGAAACAACAAGTTTCAGTTCATGGTCTTGGAAATTTCACAATTGGCAATTGTGTTGATTGCTCTACCAAAGGAACATCTAATTTCATGTAGGCATAGGTTTCGGAGATATGTGCCTTAGTCTGTGCCTGCAGGTCTCTCTCATTATCTTTGGTTAAGTTTGCAGCATCATAAGGGACACAGATGCAGGCAAAGATGATGTACAGGTATCTGGCTTCTGGATGGTTGCGCTGTCACTAAATAAAACCTGCTCTTCTACTGTACCTGCATCAAAGCCAAGATAGTGAGGAAGATGAGAAGGAGAATGATAATATGCATATTTTGAATCAGTCAAGTGAGGCAAAATGCTCTGATTCAGACTAATCTTCTTCTTTCCCGGATGGCGGCTATCTTGATTTTTGGGGTCAGAATGATGTCAGTCTTCATATCAAAATGATGTCAAAATGACAATCATTAATAGTGCGTCTTGGGGAGCATATTTTGGTACAAACAATTCCAGCATGGGAATTCTAATTGGAGGAAGAGTGGTTGAAGGATATGCATGGGGAACATGGAAAGTCATGACCGGGGCTGTTGGCTGTGTCACAGAAAGTGGGGTTGGACATATGTGGGGTATGGTAACTGCAAGAAACTTCAGGAGTTCAGCCAGAGAGACTTTCAGACATCGTGATGGAGAATCAATAGCAGGCCTTAAGGCTTTTGACAAATATGATTACCCCTTAAGCTTACACATTCAACCATTCTTCTTTACTGATGTCATTCTGCACTTGTGTCACTGTAACAGAGAACAAAATAAAACCATTTGCCATTAATTGAACCCTGTTCCATGTGATTACAGCTTTAATAATTGAGGCTGGTAGAAATAATGGGTTGCTGTGTTTGTAGAAAGTGCTAGCAATTAACTAGGCCTAGAGATACATAGTGAATGAGTCTTAAAAAAAAAAAAAAAAATCTGCCTTTAATTTTATTTCTACCAGGCTAATAGGCAGGCTAATAACGCTATGGGCCACAGGAATATCAAATCACAGACATAAAGACAGATCTTGAGTTTATTGTCCCAGACACAACACATCATCTCATATGACCCCTCAGCATTTAAGGAAAAATACATCACAGTGTATACAACTCCATCTAGTGGCTTTGGTCTTAAATGCAGGTATATGCATACACATTACTCATTTTGACCCCTGTCTTTCTTTCTTTCATATACATTTTATTTACTGTATTAACACATTAGTTTACATATTTTCCATGGTCATGTGGTTTTAGAGGAGAAAAAAGCTTGGGAGTAAATTGCAATAGTATAAACCCATTGGTGGAGAGGGATAAAATCAGTAAATTTTGCCTAGCCTAAATTTCACTGTTGAACTTCAGAACATCTCTGGCTCCAGACATTGTAAAATAATTACACATGGAGAAGTGTGAAGAAGATATAATTCACACAATCAAAGTGTGAAAGGGTGAATTTTTCAAGTGTTTTTTTTTTTTTTTTTGATGAATGGCTCTGTCGAATGAAAGCTCCATGCCCTTTGATTACTGCGTCACCAACTTTGCCTTTTTCTCATGCCTTTCTTTGCCTTTTTCTCAACACAGGTCTTTGCAACAAAATCGAATCAGTGATCTTAAGCAACCACAACAACAAACCGCACTCTTGTTCTCTACACTATCCTGTGTTTCTTCACTGCTCTCCTCGTCCCCCTGACTGATGTAGAACATCTCGTTAGTGTAATATTTACCACCATTTTGTTTCAACATAGTCTCAGTTTTTTTCATCAAAACAGTAAGCAGAAACTCTCTGTCACTGCCTTGTCCAAATTCACAGTATCTTCCACCACAGCTGTTGTACACCCTGTTTAGGTAAGTGTATTGCAGACAGTCCTCTACCGTTTTTCCGTCCAGTTGATCCACATGCGTGAACACAATAATTGTGTAGCGTGAAGCATCTTCTCCAAACACCTCCTGGATCCACTTCACAGTGTTCCTCTCCTCCTCTGTATATCTCACCCCAAGGCTGATCACCAGCAGGAAGACATGGGGTCCTGGTCTGGCAAGCCGCATTGCCGATCTCATCCATTTCTTGATTTCCTCTTCTGTAAGATCAGTGTCTGAGATCCCAGGTGTGTCAATGACTGTAATGTTTCTGTTTTGAATCATTACCTTCTCTGTCTTACAAGTCTTTGTCACAGACATGGGGCCACTTCCTGCATCAAAAACTTGTCTGCCAATGATGGCGTTACCCACAGTGCTCTTTCCTGCTCCGGTCTTCCCCACCAGGATCATCCGCAGGTCACAAGGCCATGCAGAGTTTGGAAAATTAGCTGAACAGAACACAAACACTTCGTTTTAGTGCTGTCAAATGATTTTAAAAAAATAATCAGTGTAATCACAAAATTATGCAATGATTAATCATGATAAATCACTTTTTTATCGCAACCAATTTTCTCCCAGTAAGAATTTGGATGCTAGGGTAGTTGGACCCTTATTTTGCACTGATAAGACCCTGATACTATATACCTGGCTTTGTTCTTCTCAAATGATGACCACTACCTAAATGATGACCTCCACCCGATGAACTCTTAATGCCACCCCAACTATCGACTCCCCTGGCTTTTCTACCGTATTGACTGTCCTACAGACTATATTTTTTTTCTACCATCCAATAACTCTCTGACAACATTCTGTATTCATGCTGTTACTCTGTGTAAACCATGGTCAATCTACCAGACTACCAGACTACTATCCCTACTACTGTAGGGATACTCTATTAGGCCCCCGCCAGGTGGGTTGAGCCCATGAGGCGTGGATCTGCCCAAGGTTTCTTTCTAAAAATTAATTATTAGTAATTGAAGGGAGTTATTCCTTGGCCCTGTTACTCATGGGTGCTCCCCGTACTGTCTGTAAAGCGCTGCAAGACGATGTATAGTATTCTCTTTGCACTCTACAAAATAAATTTAATTGAATTGAATTGAAAATGTAGCAAATTCACACCTATCTGCTAGGCCCACAGATTCCTCAATCAACCCTCTGCTGTTGTTGGACATTCAGGAACAAGGCCATAACCTTTGTCTAGACTAAAAAGCCTAGCCATATTTGATCTGACATTGGTCATAATACATGCTATGGAAGTGGAACTACATCCTTCAGGATTTTTTTTTTTTTAATTGTTTGGATTAATCACTTGAGTTAAAACCAGACAGACAAAAAAGGTTAATCGTTAATTTCAGTCATTTGAGTCTTGACTTGAGACTTGGGACGAAAGACTCGAGACTTGACTTGGCATTGCTCCCAAGGACTTGAGACTTGACTTGGACTTGACAAAAATGACTTGTGAACATCACTGACAGACACACACAATTGTTGGGAGTGTGAGCGCAGAGCTTCACACTTCTTAAGGTGCGCACACCCACACACGGAGCTGTGGGCAGCCGTGAATGCAGCACCCGGGGAGCAGTTTCGGGGTTAGGTGCCTTGCTCATCCGTGGGTGTTGGACATTGTTGCTGCTTGTTCACTCCCCCACCCTCCTCTTCGCACCGGCTGGGAGTTGAACAGGCCACCCTTCGGTCCCCAGTCCAACTCCTTGACCGGTACACCATGGATGCCCTTAATAAACACATCAAACATGCAGAGGAAGGTGATGTGGTATCTGACTAAACTGAGCTTATATAAGAACATACGATAAGCAGTATATGCAGTAGTCGAGTTGTAAAATAAAAAGAAGGGGGATGGTGGATTTTATCATTTGGGACTGCTATTTTGTGCCGATGAGCGCCCATGGTGGGATCAGAGTGCATAGGCCTTGTGCGGTATATGCATTTTCATTTAGACTCATTTCAGCCTAATTTAAGTTTTATTAATCAGTTGTTATAAATCTATTTTGTCAACTGAAAGACATGAGTTTGTTGAGGAATTTTTGCAATTTCAGCTGGGGGAGCTGGGGCAGCACTTTGACCATTTCTTTCCATAATGACATAATAGTGTTACTGTACAAGGCACAAAATCAAAAAGGAAGACCAAACATTTTTGCATTTCAAAATTGTTGAATGTGAGGTCCGTGTTATATACTTCTGCTCTATTTTTTTATGATTCAGGAATGAGACGTAATTACTAGCCATAATTGCCCATTCATATGACAATATGTTTTTGTATTCTTCATGTATGTCTTTATTTACTTAAATTAAATAGATAAAAAGAAATTATAGTTGGGAAGAATATTTTAGGTATTGTTCAAAATTTGGAATTTTAGTCACTGTGCTAACTCTCCATTACCCTGTACATGGAGACTACACGTGCATGTAGAAGTCACTTACTGTCCTGTGCAAGCCTTGGCCATGTTTAAAATCAGAATAATAATATAAAGTATTGTTACTTTCACATAATCAGTGTTAATACATCAACCAAAGAGTTCAGAGCATTAGATGAACTTGACAATGTTTTTTGTTATGGGCTAAAGACATAATGTGTGTGAGTAACGCAAATGCGCTCGTCCTGGTGAGAGACAGACGATGTGTAGGGAAAAACACAAATATTTTCCTGAACTGAAAGATGACAGGCCTACCTGTCAACTGCGTGCATCTCTGGAAGCCTACATGTTGCAGCTAAGCGCAGCACATCAAAAACAGGGACAAATATGCGCTGTTTATGCGTAAATCGGGAGGTTTCACCATCCTATTTGTGTGTGGCTGGCCTGAACAAGATAGATAGCGTACAGTGGACAAACTTCATTTTGCAAATGCACTTGTGGATCGCCAAACACCTTCATGCCATTGCCATATATTAAATGACCGACAAGAAAACAGTAGTACCATTTTGAAAGTGAAACCAACAAATCTGCACTTGCCCGAAATTTTCGATAGCAGTGACTGAAACCTTGGAAACGCATAAAAAAATGCTAAGTCTCTAATGTTGAAATTGTGGTAAGCTAATATTTTTAATGCAATAACAGTCATTACAAAAGTAGTAAGCTAATATTTCCAATGTTACAATAATTGTAATGCCCTCATTAACCAATTAAACGGCACATGAGATGGTATGGGGGGATGGCCGTTTAAGAAGGGGTATGATTTAACATTTTTATTTCAGAAGAGGGATGCCACCCCTAGCCTGGTTCTCACAGACCCTTCCTGCTTCGTGCATCTTTGTTCAACTTCGTGAGCTCGTACGAGGGTCTGGGCGCGGCTTGTTGAGCCCGAAGTCTTCGTTTAACCCAAGGAGGTTATATTAGGCGTGTTTGAGATGTAAAGCCGCCTACAGCCGCCTTCAGCCGGCTGCAGCCAAGCGATGCATTGTGGTTAGACGCGGTGTCCGACTTCCGGCTGACTTCACCAAGCTTGTGAATGCGTCACCAAAATACGCCCACAGCACGTCACATGCAGCCGAAACCCGCATCTCCTTTTTCTCGGCTGCAAGAGGATGCATCCCACCCCCATGACGTAACTCATTATTCCGATTGGTTTGAAACTCCTCATGACAAATATGACACCAACCACGTTGTACTCACTGAAAATGGGCTTATTTGAATGAGCTTCTGCTAAGCAGTATGCAAGTTTTGCCCAATGAAATAGCCTTGTTGCTCTCCAGCATGGCTTGGTTTGCCATCTCAAATAAGCATTTCATACCACATTACTATTTATTAAGCAACATTATATGATTTATTTCGCCAGTTATCACGTTCATTTTAATGGCGAAATGAGGGGATTCAAGCTGTTTTCAGTGCAAACAAACTTCCGCGATATCTCCCGACATCACGTCCATGTTCACGTGTTGTATGGCTTCAGCCAGCTGCAGCTGTGTTGTCCACCTTGTCCCCCATGCTTTTCCACTCCCACCAACGTATTTCCGTAGATCTCGCTGGTTCTGGCTACAGCCTCTAGCTGTACCGACTCTGAACACGAACGAGCTTATTTAAACTGGAGACAACTACTAAGTCCCGCCCTCCATAGAACTGAATGGCCGAGGCTAGGCTAGTAAATGCAGTAAATTGACAGTCAACGCCATTGTCAACGCCACATGCTGCCCATGCGCAAAGTTCGAAAGTTGGAAATGACGCATGGACTCACGTTGAATCTCTTAGCAAAAACAGTAGTCCTTCAGTCCAGACGGTGGTGATAATGCACCTAGTTTGTTTGCCATACAACACGAGGAAGAAAGTTCTGTCGAGAACGTGCATGAAAGTTCAATAGCATTCATGACAGTACACCTTTTTTCACAAGCTCCTCAAGAAATAAACAAAGTGTAACCAAAGATCATGAAATATTGGTTTTTCTCTCACTGGAGAAATAGCATTTCGCATGTAGGCTACCTGCCCATCAACTTATATGTGCATGAGTGCTCGTACCCAGCATGACTCTCGTGCATGCGCTGCAATGGTTCGGATTGTGACTCCATACTTAAATATGGCGATGCTAAAGTGCCGCCGCTAATCTACGCGTTCTTGACCCCCTGGTTTAACCCATACTCGAGCCTGCCTCTATTCCAATAGTTCCAATCACAATCGTGGGGCGGGATGTTAACAGGTATGACGTAGCAATTAGTACGTGACAGGCACATTGAATTTTCCAATCAGGTTCAAGATTTTTTTTAATACAACCCCCGTCACAGCAGAGAACAGCTAGGCAGCTGACGAAATTCCAGATGGATGAGAAACATCCATCTGCGTGAGAACCAGGTTAGCCACCCCCTCTCATCCCCCCTCAACTCAAGTACTCCAGTATATGTCAATGGTAGGGGGGTTAGCAAACTTTATGGCATGTAGGTGTTGGAACAATTCTTTGTTCCTGAACAATACTTTGTTCTTATATAAAATGATCTTGACCACTGGTGAATCAACAGCCCATTTATTTACACATAGAACTAATTATGGCACCACATTTCCAACATGAACATGATTTGAAAATATGCTGTGACATTCTCGCATTTGTTAGACTAAGGGAAGCGTTAGAGCTTTCGGGCCTCGTAGCCTATACCTTCAGTAATTTGGTGTGAATGTTGAGAATGACAAGCAGAGACTGTAAAGAAATATTAATTCCGGCACAGCTGATATTTTACCCTAGCTGACCTAGCCGTGTTTTTTGGCGAATTTGTATGAAGGGAAAAACACCACTTCATTCCAAGTTAAAATGCATTGCAACTTACGTTACTGGAAATTGTACTGAGTAAAAAACTAGCAATTCACTGATGGAGAGGCTCCTATACGCCAGTAACTGATAACAGTAACTGTGACGCACCAGAGCTGAAAATGAGTCTGAGCTGTTAGCTGAGAGAACGTGCAGAAATGTGTGACCCACTTTGTTGTTGTTAGTAAACTGTCAACTGATTAATACTGTTTTCTATGTCAGTTTTACCTCCCCAACATGCTAAAATACTTCCAACCAAGGGCGTAGATTTAGGATGGAAGCAAGTGACATGTCCCCACCAATTGCTAGATTGTCCCCATCAATAATTTCAAGAGAAAGCATATCGGTGATTTCAACCAAGCACATAGCGCTAAGGGATTTGTGCTGCATTCCATTCTAATATCTAGCAGGGTTGTCCACAACCTCAGAACTCATCAACTATTGACAAATGGCCATCAAACAGTTCCAACAGCAGCTCTGTAAGAAAGCAACTTTGCACCTTGTTTTCAAAAATAATAAGTTCCAAAAAATTATCCATAGCCAACACATTCCTAAACTCACTCCAATGCAAAACATTATTTTATGCATAGCCTACATTATGGCCATTTCGGAGATGATAACCCACATGACACTTGCTAATCACCGATGGTTAGCGATGATGCCGAAACGACTGAATTGAGTTTAGTATCAAGCCAACGTTAACCAGATGTTTGGTTGCTTACATGAGGCTATTATATTGGATTTATAAAGTTTCAGGTAGGCTAAAGACCCTGTTTCTCTGTAACACAAGGAGCAGGGTCTAATTAATGACTAGTTTTTGGGATGGAGAAAGAATAAGCCATTTCATCAAACAAGGGGGTTTCATAAGCAGCTGACATGGCCGTCTTTGTTTGTCTTTCTCCAGGTTAACGTAAGTTATGTAGGCCTAAGATTAATTGGATAAAAATGCATCCGAAAATAGCTATGCAAGATAACACAAGCCCAATGCGTTCTCAATTCTGTTTAGATTTTTGGAAAATTTTGGCCTAGCAAATTTCAAACACAAATAGTAAGTGGCAGTATCATCAGTCTGTAAATGCACAATATAATGCACAATTCTTTCCTTCACTAGATACAATAAATAAATAAACACTTTCATACAGGAGGCATTACAGTAGGCTACAGCAGATTTGCACTCCATTCTGCTTCAAAAGACATTTAACAGTCTCTGACACCCTCTAGTGGTCATTTGTCAAACCAGTACATTTCTGCACAGGGAGATCCCTCACAGAATACAGTTTTTTTTTTTTTTTTTTTTTTTACAACTAACAAGCATTAACCTACACTTGAACAACATTTTTGTAAACTCTTAACACAGCAAACAACACACAACACACATTTAGCCAAACTGTTTATTTTCTTACCAAAAGGACGTGTTGTTAACAAAACACAGAGTTTGCATTTCAAAACGCAAATAACTTCTCTCTGTTATGCTAACACCACCAAAACACTAACAGATTGGCTCACAATCAGGCCATTCAAACAGCAACATGTGTTTTCTTTACACAGTGAAGTCAGTCCCAATGCACCAGTGCCAATGCAGCACATTGATATACAATACATTATGGCATTTCTGAAACTATATTTTCTATGTATTTGATATCCATCTCTTTATGGACTACACTGACCTCTATCCTGTACTTTATATCCTTAATAAGAATATAAAAGAATATTACATTTTTTATAAACAAAATAGTATTTTACAAAATACTAGTCATCAGTCAGTTGTCAACACTTGGCAATTTTTCAAGTTGCATTTAGGTTTGTTCAGTAAGTCGTTTGGTGTGGAAGTAGACATGTGGCAACAGTAAGTTGAAACTGAAAATGGTTTGTCTTTTTTCGTCCTTTTCTCCTTGTTCTTCTTCTGCTTAGTTTTTTTTTAAGTAGGCCTAATCATTCAAGAATGATCTTAAGGTATATTTTTCTACTGCCAAACTATGACTCATATGTCATACAGTCTGGCCCAATGCAATTGAAATAGGTTTCCATTTGGATATGACGTATTCTCTCACCTGGCTCTCATGCCTCCAACTTCCGTTCTGTATCTCTGGCAAGTTCTGATCTATTTTGACATTGTAGTGGCAATAAGTTGTTTGTAAATGTAATTTGAAAGTAGGGGTGGGAAATAACAAACGCGTTCCTATGTTGTTGAACTACAAGCTGCTGCAAGTTCCGAGACATTGGTTTAAACTGTGTGCTGATTGGCTAAACCGTAGGGCTACCAAGGGATACAGAGCTGGGTGGGTTGGTCCAGGCTACGTGCGGAGCCAAAATCGTTTAGCGGGAGTACGTAGGATGACATCGCCAGGCTAGTTTTGTACTGTATTCAAGATTTTGGACATTAGATTTTCATTTTAAGCATTTGCAAACATAAGACATAAAAGATAAATCAATTTGGTGCACTGGTCATCCTATATGTAAAGAATATGTAAGCATTTTAGAAAAGTGTATTCATTGACTGCATATCTTGTGAAAAGAAATGTGTGAATTGTACAGCTACAAAAGAACCATGACGTTTTTTTGTTTGTTTGTTTGTTTGTTTGTTTGTTTTTTTAAATGTGGCCAACGATCGGACAAATATTTTGGACACTTTACAAATTGTAAATAAAAACATGATGCAGTGATGTGAAAGTTTCAAATTTCAATATTTTATTCAGAATACAACATCGATGACATATCAAATGTTGAAACTGAAGAAATGTATAATTTTAAGGGGAAAATAAGTTGATTTTCAATTTGATGGCATCAGCACATTCCAAAATAGTTGGGACAAGGCCAACTTTGCCTCAGTCCATTTTAAATGAGCCTTGGCCCAGAGAAAATGCCTGCGCTTCTGGATCATATTGTAATAACCTGCAAGTTTGTGTGATAATGATGTTTTGTTATCTGTTAAGTTTCCTAGGTTGCTATGTGCCTTTTTAGGGAATTAAGGGGTGGAGTTTAGGTGTGTGTGTGTGTGTGTGTGTGCGCGCGCAGGTGCGAGAAGGTGAGTGTCAGTGAATTGGGAGAGAGACAGGAGCATTGCAGCTGTGTTATAAGTTCTAAAAGCGTGAGTTGTGGCTGAAACAGCAACTCGTCCTTGTTGTATGTGTTGACAATAAAGAAAGGGAAGTTCACCCTGTTAAACCGTGTCCAGGAGTATCACATTGGTGTCAGAAGCTCGAGATTCAACCCTGCTTCGTTTTGGCTGTTTCTGACCGAGTGAGCAACATTATGGATGACTTCTCTGCCCGTTCCGATGTGAAAGGAGAGAGGGACGATTTGCCAGAGTTCCCTGGTATGTTATCCTGGCCTGACGGTAACTTTGGAGCTAGTTTGGGACACGGTGCCTCTGCTTCGCGCCACTGGGAGCCTGAGAGACCTGCTGCTAAGCTACGTCACGACCACGAGTTCTCTCTGACTATAAACAAAGATGGCGGCGCCCTGCAGTTTGCTCCGGCTAGTCCGAAGACGCCGAAATTCTCTGGTAAGGGGAGCTGGGAGGCATACCGCGCTCAGTTTGAACTGTTAGCTTCTGCTGCTGGCTGGTCAGATGCCACAAAAGCCCTTCAGCTCGCACTGTCGCTGACGGAAGACGCTTCTGCCTGCTTGCTCCTTCTAACTCCGGGGAGAGGAGTGACTATGAAACACTAGTAGGAGCCTTGCAGAGGCGCTTTGGGGAATCTAATCTGAAAGACTCTTTACGTTGTGAGTTCAAACATCGCATCAGGCAGCCTGGTGAGTCCCTCCGTGTTTTGGCCTATGAGATTGAGAGCCTCAGCAGGCGCGCTTATACTGATATGCCAGCTACCATTCAAAGTGAGCTAGCTCGTGACCAGTTCGTCCAAGCCCTTACACCAGACAAACTACGCCTGCATGTACAATTTGCCCACCCAGCCACCTTGGGTGAAGCGCTTGATCTTGCTGTAGAGAGGGAGACTGCAGTTTGTGCCACTAAGCAATCAACATCTCCTGCTGTCACGGTTGCTGCTGTGACGGAAGTGGCGGAGCAGAGGCCAACATGGGTGGACGAGCTTGTGCGTGCTGTGCGCACTCCGACTGCCCGCCCAGTGGATGACTCCAGACGTCGCCCTATTGTCTGCTGGGGGTGTGGCCAGCGAGGACATCTGCTTCGCCGCTGTCCGATGGGGAGAGGCCAGCAGGGAAACGGCAATGGGTCCGGGTAGCCCCGACACCACGGACCCCTTCAGCCACTCACCGGGGAGTGCTGTTTTTGTCTGAAGGGGAGGAGTGCATGGACATGTTCACACAGACTGACCCAGTTGTAACAGTGGGCTGGACAGAGGTGGGTAACCTGTGCCACGTTCCGGTGCTGGTGGGAAATGTGTCATGCTCAGCCCTTGTAGATACGGGGTCCACTGCCACTTTGATAAGACCTGACGTTGTTCCGACGGGGACCGTCTTAGAACAGACCTCTGTGAAACTGCAAACAGTTACTGGAGAGACTGCCTCCATGAGAGGTAGCGGGACTTTTGTCTTCAAAGTAGGCAATTTAGCAGTGACTTTTAGGGCATGGGTAGCAGATGTGAATGACCCATGCATTTTGGGCCTCGACTTTCTGAAATTCACGGGGTGTGCATTAAACCTGGGCTCTGGAGTGTTAGTTTTGCCTGGGGGGGAATGTGTTCAGCTGACGTCCCCCTCCCAGCGAGTAAGCCAAATTTTGCCCACCTGCAGCTTAGCTGCACACCCCGGAGCCACTGGTCTCCAGATGCAAATGACCCAGCCTAACCCATGTTTGTCACCAGAGGGCCATGCAGACACGCCTCCATTTGAACAGACAAGCCACTTAGTGGATCGAACCGAGGCAATCAGGGACATATGGATAAAGAACTGTGCCGGTCTAGATGACCAACAGCAATCAAACCTGTGGCAGCTGCTGTGGGAATACAAGGACATTTTTGCTCTCAGTGATGACGAGGTGGGTCTCACACACATGGTCCATCACCACATTGATACGGGCGATGCACGGCCCATCAAAGTGCGCCCCCGTCGCCTACCCATGGTGCAACAGGAGGCCGCTGAGCAGGAGGTCCATGCCATGCTTAGGTCCGGCATCATTGAGCCTTCAGACAGTCCATGGTCGTCAGCCGTAGTTATGGTTCCCAAGAAAAAGAGTTCCAGATGGAGATTTTGTGTGGACTACAGACCACTGAACAAGGCTACAAGGAAGGACTGTTATCCCATTCCGCGGGTGGATGAGACACTGGACCTAGTGTCAGGGTCCTCGTGGTTCTCATCGCTTGACCTCCGGAGTGGGTACTGGCAGGTCCCCCTCTCGCCTGAGTCACGACCTAAGACTGCGTTCAGCACTGGTAGGGGGCACTGGCAATTTAAAGTCCTCAGCTTTGGACTGTGCAATGCCCCGGGGACATTTGAGAGACTTATGGACAATGTACTAGCTGGTGTCCCCCGCCAACAGTGTTTAGTGTACCTGGATGATGTCCTGGCCCATGGGAAATCTTTCCAGGCTGCACTGGATTCTCTTAGGGATGTGCTGGGGAGGATAGCTGCAGCGGGGCTTAAATTGCATCCTGAAAAATGCCATTTCATGAGGAGAGAAGTGGAGTTTCTAGGGCATAGGGTGAGTAGTGAAGGCATTAGCACGCTGGAGGAGAAAGCACGTGCTATTAGAGAATGGCCAATACCTAAGACCCAGAGGCAGCTGAAAAGTTTTCTAGGTCTAGCCTCTTACTATCGGCGGTTTGTGAGGGGTTTTTCCTGCATAGTCGCACCTCTCTTCCGCCTGCTTCAGAAAAATCAGCCGTTCACATGGTCAGCAGACTGCCAGGAAGCATTTAGCACTCTTCAACATGCACTCACACATGCCCCAGTCCTCACGCCCCCAGACCCAGCCTTACCTTTTCTGTTGGACACTGATGCCAGCGATGTTGGCATGGGCGTGGTGTTGTCACAAACAGGGCCTGAAGGAGAACGAGTGGTGGCATACTTCAGCCGCATCTTCAACAGGAGTGAGAGGCGCTACTGCGTGACAAGGCGTGAGCTGTTAGCTGTTGTGACGGCTGCTCGGCACTTCCAGTATTATTTGTGTGGCGTGCCTTTCACCATCAGGACAGATCATGCTGCACTCCAATGGCTCATGTCTTTCCGTGAGCCAGAGGGTCAGGTGGCGCGCTGGCTTGAAGAGCTGCAGTCTTTCCACTTCACTGTGGTGCACAGGTCAGGGGCCCAGCACGCCAATGCTGATGCTCTGTCCAGGCGCCCATATTCTGTTGATGGCTGCAGCTACTGTGACAGAAGGGACGCCAGAGAGAGAGAGCTACGGGGCGAGGAGACCACGGCTGAGCCGACGTGCTGTGCGTTGCAGGTGGTGGATGCTGCTGAGTGGGCCGCTCGTCAGGAGGAAGATGGAGACCTGAGGCCAGTGCGGCAGTGGGTCCTCAGCGGGCATAGGCCTACCTGGGAGGCTGTGTCAGGACTGTCTGTGGCCACAAAGAGTCTGTGGAGCGAATTCAGTGTGCTGCGCCTGTCTGACGGGGTGCTGGAACGGGCTTGGAAGGAGCCAGCCACAGGGGAAGAGAGGTGGCAAGTGGTGGTGCCAAAAGCCCTCAGAGAGGCAGTGCTGGGGGCCTGCCATGGAGGCGCTGGCTCCGGTCACTTTGGGAGCTCAAAGACCCTCTGTCGGCTTCGCCAGGGGTATTATTGGGGTCAGCACCGTCGGGATGTTGAGGATTTTTGTAGACGTTGTGACACATGTGCTGCACACAAAGGCCCCCTGGACAGATCCCATGCCCCCCTGCAACAGCAAATATCAGGGGCACCGATGGAGAGGGTAGGGGTAGACATAGTGGGCCCGCTTCCCGAAACAGAGAGGGGAAACAAATATGTGCTTTGTGCAATGGACTATTTTACCAAATGGCCAGAGGCCTATCCTCTGCCAGACCAGGAAGCTGAAACGGTGGCAGATGCACTGATAGAAGGCATGTTCAGCCGGTTCGGAACACCAGAGGTCATCCACAGTGACCATGGCCGAAATTTCGAGTCAAAGGCCTTTGCTGCCATGTGTGAGCGTTTAGGCATACAGAAAACACGCACAACACCATTACATCCACAATCTGATGGCCAGGTGGAGAGATTCAACTTCACCATGGAACAGCAGCTAGCCATTCTCACAGCAGACCACCAGCGTGACTGGGACAGGCACATCCCCCTTGTCTTAATGGCATATCGCTCTGCTGTCCAAAGCTCCACAAACTGCACGCCAGCTCTACTGATGCTGGCCAGAGAGATTCGCACGCCTGCAGATCTGGCATTTGGTAGGCCGCCGGACGCTGAACCCCCACCGGGACCGGAGTACGCCCGAAAGCTACAGGATCGCCTTGAGAATGCCCATGCCTTTGCCAGAGAAGAGCTAGAGAAAGCTGGCATGAGGCAAAAACGAAACTATGATGTGAGGAGTAAGGGCAGAGACTTCCAGGCTGGGGAGATGATATGGGTTTACACTCCTAAACGGAAGAAAGGCCGGTGCCCTAAACTGGACTGCCACTGGGATGGCCCATGTAGGGTCATCGAGCGTGTGGGTGAGGTGGTGTATAGGGTACAGGTTCCCCCTAGGGGAAGAAAAGTGGTTCTCCACCGGGACAGGTTAGCACCATACAGAGGGACTGCTGTTCCATTGTTTGAGCAGGGGCCGAGTTCACAGACAAACCCTGAGCCCCCTGGTGTTGCAAATGCCTTGGCCTCGCCTAATCCCCCATCCCCCGGCCTTACTGCCCCTGACACCCCCTCTACAACTCCTGGGCCGACATTCCCTGGCCATACTGTCCCCGACTCCCCCTCAGTATCCCCCACTCAAACCCCAGTGACTCATGGACCAAACCCAAGCAGACCACGCAGGCTGCGGCGGCGGCCTCCCCGGTTCAATGACTTTTGCATGACCCCTCGAGGGCGAGGGGCTTCATAAGGGGGGACAGTGTAATAACCTGCAAGTTTGTGTGATAATGATGTTTTGTTATCTGTTAAGTTTCCTAGGTTGCTATGTGCCCTTTTAGGGAATTAAGGGGTGGAGTTTAGGTGTGTGTGTGTGTGTGTGTGCGCGCGCAGGTGCGAGAGGGTGAGTGTCAGTGAATTGGGAGAGAGACAGGAGCATTGCAGCTGTGTTATAAGTTCTAAAAGCGTGAGTTGTGGCTGAAACAGCAACTCTTCCTTGTTGTATGTGTTGACAATAAAGAAAGGGAAGTTCACCCTGTTAAACCGTGTCCAGGAGTATCACAATATTAAGGAATGGCTTCTTTTTTCACCCATAGAGTTTTAGCTATGGCTATAGCTATTTTCTTAGCCTGGCCAGTGGTCACTTAGCAGGCAAGCCACAAATCGAGAATCTCATATGCCTATACTTAATGTTAAATGGTCTAGCAATGTGCATTTCACTGACCAGCGCGGATTGATATGATGGCATAATATTTCAAAATGTCTCACTTTCAACATTGTTGGGGGGTATAGGGTAGCTAGAGAACAGAACATTCAAAGTTAACTATCTTGCGAACAGCTTATCCCAGCAACTGGTATCTAGTATAAATGATCAGTTGAGAATGTGCAGATTCACAACATTATCGAATATTATCTAATACCTCACTCACATCAGATTATTCGTAGCAAGGCTACTCCGCTGCATCTGACATGAGTCAGATTAGATAATATCTGTGTGATAGAAATTGTGTGAGTAATGTGGCCAAGATGTAATCAGGCCAGAATTAGTGTTGGCTGAGCATGTTTCACATATGTTTGAGACCAATAAAACTCATATCATGCAGAGTACACAAATCAAAAGGCAGACAAGTGTCCTCCGCTTAGTGATTTGATTGGCAGGAAACATCTGAAAAGGCAAAAACTGTTCATGGGTGTAATGCCAGCTTTAATGGATTGGAGTCACTAGAACCATGAACTACCAGATTTGAAACTCAATGGTGAAACCACGAACTAACAAGTGATAATTTGTGATAGCTTCAAGTTGCTGTGGAGCACCTACTGTAAATAGGCTACTGTAAGTCAATCAAAATGTAGCTTAATTTGAAGCTAATATCAGTACAAGCAGATAAGTCCCTGTAACTCAGATATGAAGAAAGACTGAAGACATGACACTGATGTGCCGCCAAGCAGGCCACCCTTGAAAATCATTCTTTTTGACAATTTCATTGCTGCAGTTTTGTAGACTTCACCTCAGTTCTCATTAGAAGGCTAGCAGACTAATTGGATACTTCTGCATAAACGTCAGTATCTGTGGCATAATTACCACAATAATCACTTTAACTCTCACAGTATATCTCTTATATGTCTTCGTAGGCATCACGATGCAACATTTTCTTTGAATGATTTGTTGACCACATGATGTGCCCCATTATTCTCTGTCTCTTTACGCTCTGTCAACTCTACAGCTTGGACGAAGGACAGGCTGGGTCTACTGTCTACTATGAAGTCTAGGCGGCTGCTTTTTCAGCATGTCATGAAGGCCTGCAGGCCTGAAGGCCTAAAACACTGGCTGCTGACATTCTTAATTATCAATATGAATTTTTTTTCACTGGGTCTATGTCATTTTGTGAATGTCTCTTGTACTGTGTTCATTTTTGACTAATGTCTGATGGATGTACTGTATATTAGTCAGATGTGTTCAGCCTAAAACATACCAATTTATAAATGCTTGGAATGTATAAATATACTATGGATAAAATGCAATATATTAAAGGAGAAATCGGTAACACTTTGCGGTAAGGGTACATGAATTATCATGAATTCATGCATGATTTCATTCATGATTCATTCGTGATTCATGCATTACTTCATCTCTGAATACCTAATGATTCATCAGGTATTAGCATGAATTCATTGTTTATCATTAATGACCTCCTGCTGAAATAGCAGATGATCTTAAGCATTAATTACTCTGGGTACATCATCATGAGTCATGACTAATTACACATGATCATGATGTTTATGTTCAAAAGAATTTGATATAATTTGATGTAATAAAGGTACTTATTTAGCCTACTTTGGCCTAGTCATACGCCATACGTCAACTAAATTTTACCAATTTAACCATGTCAACACTTTAGTTGAGGGGGCACAAACATGATGAATTCATCATGATCATGCTAATAAACATGACTCATGCTAATTAATCATGACTCATGATGATGTACCCAGAGTAACTAATACTTAAGATCATGTGCTATTTCAGCAGGAGGTGATTAATGACAAACAATGAATTCATGTTAATTCCTGATAACTCATTAGACTTTCAGAGATGAAGTAATGCATGAATCATGAATTTATCATGAATGATTTCATGCATGAATTCATGATGATTCATGTACCCTTACCGCAAAGTGTTACCGAGAAATCAAGTGTACATGTAAATCAATCCATAAAAAAATCAACATAGACTGAGCAGTGATACAGCAACCAACACTAAGTGAATGGGGCATAACAACTTACTCACAGTTTCATTTCATTATGTCCCATTCAGTTAGCATTAGTAATCATTTTGTTGTTCGGTCTATGTAGCATCAAATTTAGCTGGGACAACCAGATTTCCCCTTTACGCACAAACAACCCCCCTGAAATACCTTGAATGCAGCCAGTATATTTGTACCTTTTTGTTTGCATTAAAGGGTTGTCAGTGTTGTTCTTACCTTGCCTTTGCATTAAGTACTTTGGGTGACTACTTGTGTTAGAAAAATGCAAGCTAACCTATAGATACTTCCTTGACATCCTTTCTTTATGAAATCCTCATCATCCATTTTTTATTCAGAGAAAAACAAGTGAGAATCAGGCTTTTTCAGGATTGTTTATAATAAAAAACAACAAGAAAAATAACACAAGCAAAAATAAAAAATAAATAATTATAAAATAATAATAATAATAATAATAATAATAATAATAATAATAATAATAATAACTAGAAAAGCGCTCAGAGAGCGCAGACCTCCGCCAAGGCAATGTTGTCACAGACACAATATACATTCCAGATCATGTTCTGGATCACCGATCGCCACCAAAATCGAATCAGCTCTTGCTTGTCCCAATATAGACGAATCCGACGAGCGTTTTGTGTAGGCTGACATCTTGTGGCGAAGCCATTGTTGGACTGTAAACAAAACATTTTGACAATGCAAAGTCAGTGACAACTAACAGCAAAGACCATGGAATACTGACATTATACAGGTAGTAATGAATCTTGTAAATCATGGCATTTTATGGTGTGCTATCACGTTATTCTTATGGACAGATTGGCGATCTGGGTAGCTCAACAATGGTGCCTGCTTACTTCCGGTAGTTTCCTCGGATTCGAAAATTTCACTCAAATCCGTGCAGTACTTTTCGAGTTATCCTGCTGACAAACAGACAAACAAACAAACAGCCAGTCAAACCAACGCAACCGAAAACATAACTTCCTTGGAGGAGGTAATAATAATAATAATAATAATAATAATCATCATCATCATCATAATCATCATAATCATAATCATAAAAACAAGAGCACTGTACAGGACTCATCAAGAATTCAAGACTTAAATTTGTCTATAGATGCAAATTGGTCTAATTCTATCACTTCTTGTAACTGGTTCCATTTATAGGTGCAAAAAAAAATTTAAAAGCCAATTTAGCAACCTCAGATTTTACTTGCACGCCACATCATGGGAACAACACTTTCAGCCTACATATAAACAGGCATGCTTTATCAATGTAACCTTGAGCAACACAGCTGTGAGTTTATTCACCCTTCTCTCCATCTCCATCTCCTTGGCCATGAGATGAATTATGGGACAGGGGATTTCCTGAACAGTCAAAATAAATAATCCACATCCCTTTTGACATCATTGTCCTTTGTTTTAAATGACATGATGAGATAATATTGAAAATGTATCGCCTGCATTGATGTTTTGGACGTCTGTTATCACAAAACAAAAAATAGGTACACCACCCTTGTTTCATGTACACTAAATATTTCTAGTGTGAACCTGACCCAGCAGTGAACTAGATGTTGTTTTTGACTTGTCTGTAAGATGTGCATTACTTTGGGTGAGAAAATGTGCTACATTAAATACAAACTTCTTTTTTAAAAAAAGAAAATCACAACCCTCCTCATCATGATGCTGGGGACAGTCTACAGTTCTATAGTAACCCATATGAAAAAGAAATAGATTATCAGAATATCATGTGAATCTTGCATGACAGTCAAATCTGATGTGAAATTCTTAGAAAATGCATATAATAAAGATTATATGATTTTGAAACTTGTACTGCAGATAACACTAAACTTGCATATAATATCTAAATACATATGTAAGTTAATTACACTGAAATATTACATGAAACATACAACAAGTAAATTATATATCTAATCTATTTAGAGTATTTGTCTAAACCATCACAATCTTAAAGGTAGAATACTACTCAGATAATGCAGACCTGTGCCAAGTCAATATGGCCACTAAACCGATTATAAGAGCTGCTACTCTCCCTGAATACTGCGGAATATGCACCTTCACAGTTTCACACTGGGAAGGTGAAATTCTTTGGCTGCCTTTCGGAAACATTAGGTGGGTTTACATGGACACTTTTAATCTGATTAGAAAGATTCCATGTGCATTCTATAGAACAGTATCCAAGGAGATGCATTCATAAATGCCAACTGAAATGGAAAATTGGGATAAATAATCAGATTAAAAGTGTCCATGTAAACGGGGCTATTTAATTGTCTAACAGTGGGATTTCATTATCAGAGATGTGCAGCCCAAGTCTCCATCGCCTTTGGAGAAGATATTACAGTATACTGGGCAAAAAAGGCCTGAGCCTGGACAGCCTGCTGTTGTGACAATCCATGCTGATCAGGGACAACGTCTCCGGAGACATTAGAGCATATTCCCACCTCCTGGGTGGAGACGTAAGCTTGGCATGTTTCCCCGGACTGGTCCACAGAGATAGAGGTAGGTGCTCTTGCTAACGAAGCCAAAATAACTTGGACAGTGCTAGCGGTGCTACGAGGAGGAAGCCATACTCCTGTGTTCCCGACATTGACCATATGAAAATATATTTCTAGCCTAATAATATGCCTCGTGTGCTAAAATGGATGCCTACATGTATTTTCTTGACATTAAAGTTGATATCTGGCATATAAAGTGGTTTATTATAAATAACTGAAAATAGCCTCCAGTTACTGTAATTTGAAGTCCTGTGATAGGGTAGGGTGACCAGATATGAGTTTGTGAAAAAGAGTACACATCAAGTCATAAAAAAATATAACATAGGTCTACATTTTTGTATCTATAAAACAATTAAGGTAACAAAACCTTCAAAAATAAAACAATTATTTGTAGGCCTATGGGCACAAAATAAAACATTTTTAGGATTAGGAATGGAAATCTTTGCAGGGAGGTGTCGTGTTTTTTTCTTGTTCACTCATTTTTTGTAACCCTAAGGCTCCCGGGGCATTCGAGCTAGAGACACACTTTCACCTCTCACTTGTCCGTCCTGTAGTGAAGGGGTAAGCATGTATTCAGTTTTTCGGTAAGCCTTGTCGTTTCCGCGTTATTTACGTTTTTCGACAAAAAATTTCCCATTGAAATGAATGGGGACGCTCCGAAAAAAGTACATTTTTCCATCTGTAGCCCGAACCGTAAGGCGTAAACCCATGAAACTTGGTACAAAATATAGTCACTCTAAGATGATTAGATCCAAGATATGGAATATCTACATTTTTGCCCAACTTAAAGGAAAATACCGGAGTGAATACAAGCATAGCCCTGTTGAAAGAGCTTGCTAAATGCGCTATTTGGCGAGTGGAACAAAATAATTTGGTACAGCACAGACCGAACACGAATGCAGAAGCGAACAGGCACTTTACACTGAATCAATGGGACCTGACTGTTGGAAACCGATAGTAAGATCTGAGGTTACATTGGCTCAATGCAAAGTGTTTTGCGTTAGCGGTAGGTCTATGCTGTTCGTAATTCTTTCATTTCATGCAAAATATATTGCTGTTAGAAGGCTCGTGCAGCAGGGCTATGCTTAAACTTACTCTGGTATTTTCCTTTAAGAGCCATATTCCAAAAAACTGAATTAAACCTTCCTTGAAAGATCAAATTATTGTTGAAATCATATTTAAAAATTGGGAGGGTGTTTTGCCCCATTTCATCACAGTTAATTTTCAAACATGGGCTGTATATGGGTGGGTTTTTTCCCCCTCTTGATTCCTAGGTGTGTGTTTACCTTTACCATATGTGACTATTTTTACATAACCATGTGTTTTGGAGAAATTTCAAGGCTGCAGGTGAGAGTTTTCCAGATATTGCTGTTAAAAAATGCCCAAAAAGCACCAATATATTCTTCATGAAATATTTGTTATAAAAAAAAAAATTCTGTATGACTTCCCGTTATGTACCAAAGACACTAGTTCAAATTGTGGTTTCTCATTATGCTGTTAATATATAAATTAATTTTATTCTGTTTTTCTGTCGTTTCAGAAACACAGTTTGTAACGCTGGACCTCCAGGTTATCAACACTGGCGGCTCTGATTCGAATGTTCCTCTTCACACACAAACTACACCCCCCTGCTCCCCCCTTGCAAACCCCAGCACCTCACATGTAGCACCTCCTAACCCCAATAGCACACATCCTCAAGACATGGGCCAGGCATGGTATCTTGACTTTGATATTCCGTGGCCGAAGATGCCTCAGGAAATATTGACTGCCATCACATCTGGGCAGAGGCCCGCTCCGAAGTGGAGACTGCAGATGATCAGAATCCTTGTTGTGTTTAGTAGGAATCAATGTTTAATATTACATTTGAGTGATATGGAGGAGTCAGTCAACCCATAGTTTGGTTGTTCGAGGTTTGATTGCAAATAGGGTCTGTTTTGAGTCAAATGTTCCAACAGTACTCACCAATTACGGAATATGGGATTACTGGTAGAATCACTCTGAATTATGAATGCTTAATAATGTGTGAATGTTTAATAATGCTACACATGTGATTGTTAGATTGCAATAACATTACTGTTCTATTTCCTCTTCATTTACAGGTAGCTGCCACAGCCAGCGACGTTGAGGCAATGTTTGCATTACCAGCGAGTCCTAGACTCATCTTGCTTGGTATGTGTGATGTACAGGTGCTGGTCATAAAATGAGAATATCATGAAAAAGTTGATTTATTTCAGTAATTCCATTTTAAAAATGAAACTTGCATTATGTATACATGCATTCCACACAGACTGGTGTATTTCAAGTGTTTATTTCTTTTGAGTTGATGATTATAATGGAAAACTAGTGGAAAAACCCAAATTCGGTATATCAGTATATTATAATGTCACTTAAAACCAATACAAAAACCAAATTTTTAGAAATTTTAGTCAACCGCAAGTGTGATCATGAAAAGTATGATTATGTACAGCACTCAATAGGTAGTTGGAGCTCCTTTTACCTGAATTACTGCAGTAATGTGGCATGGCATGGAGTCGGCACTGCTGATGTGGTATGAGAGCCCAGGTTGCTCTGATAGTGGCCTTCAGCTCCTCTGCATTTTCCATGGGCTTATGATCAGGTGAGTTTGAGGGCCAGTTTAGAACAGGGATACCATGGTCCATGGTGTTAAACCAGGTACTGGAAGCTTTGGCACTTTTGGCACCAGGTCCTGTTGGAAAATGAAATCTGCATCTCCATTAAGTTGGTCAGCAGCAGGAAGCATGAAGTGCTATAGCACTTCCTGGTAGACCGCTGGATTAAACTTGGACCTCAGAAAACACCCACACCAGCAGAGGACATGGCACCCCAAACCATGTCCTCTGCTGGTGTGGGTCCAAAGTGTTTTCTGAGCTCCAAGGTCAACGCAACCGTATACCAGGAAGTGTTAGATCATTTCATGCTTCCTACTGCTGACCAACTTCATGGAGATGCAGATATCATTTTCCAACAGGACCTGGTACCGGCACACAGTGTCAAAGCTACCAGTACCTGGTTTAAGGACCATGGTATCCCTGTTCTTAACTGGCCCTCAAACTCAACTGATCATAAATCCACAGAAAATCTATGGGGTATTGTAGAGAGAAAAGATGTGAGACACTAGAACCAACAATGCAGAAGAGCTGAAGGCCAATATCAGACCACCCTTGGCTTTCATACCACCTTTGCAGTCCCATTGACTGATCGACTCCATGCCATGCCACATTGCTGCAGTAATTCAGGTAAAAGGAGCTCCAACTACATATTGAGTGCTGTACATAATCATACTTTTCATATTCACACTTTAAAATGTCTTTTGCTGTTTTTGTGTTGTTCTTAAGTGATATTCTAATTTTCTGAGATACTGAATTTGGGTTTTTCCACTATTTTTCTATAAAATCATCAAATTAAGAGACGTAAATACTTCAAATACATCAGTCTCTGTAGAATGAATGCATGCACAAGTTTAAATTTTTAAAATGGAATTACTGAAATAAATCAACTTTTTCATGATATTCCAATTTTATGACCAGCACCTGTATTCTAATTTCTAAATTTACTGAATGACAATCAGAACAGTATTAAGTAATGGTAAATGGTAACTATCTAATGAGACTTCTGTATTCCATAGGTAATGAGAGCATGACAGTCTGCCGCTGGATGGTCAGCATTGAGGGGCATGTTGTCTGTGAAGGGAGTCAGCCATCTTTCATTTCAGGACTCGCTGCTGTATTTGCCGTGTTCTACATTTTCAATCTGAAATATCAAGACGAAGCTTCCAAGACGCTGGAATTCGTTCAAAGGTTGTTGCTAATGTCTGATCTGTCACCTTTGCCTGCACATCATTATACAGTACATGCACATACATTCTTACACACACACACACACACACACACACACACACACAAGCATATACAGACACTCACTGGCTACTTTATTAGGTACACCTTCACAAATTCTTGCAAACATATAGCTGATCAACCTATCACATGGCTGCAATTCAATGCATTTAAGAATGTAGAGTGGTCAAAACTTACTTTTGTTCAAGTTCAAAACGAGCATCACTATGGGGAAGAAAAGGGATTAAGTCTCTTCAATATGGTATGGTTGTTGATGCCAGACAGGCTAGTCTTAGCTTTCATGTTGCTTATGCCAAATTTAAGGCAATCTTTTTCCAATCTTATATTGTCCAATTTTGGCTCAGTTTCCTGTTCTTAGCTGAGAGGACAGCTAGAGTTGTTCTCTGCTGTTCATCTTCCTTTAGATTTGATTCTGCATTTCTTGTTTGTTAGAGTTACTGTTGCCTTTCCATCATCTCAAACTAGTCTGCCCATTCCCCTCTGACCTCTCACATCAACAGGTCATTCTCTCTTTCTGACCATTCTCTGTAAACCTTAGAAATGGCTGTTGATGAAAATCTCAGCAGATTGATACTTAGACCAGCCTATCTGGCACCAATAACCATATCACATTCACAGTATGTCACACAAAATCGCTATCCCATTTCTGATGCTCAGTTTGAACTTCAGAAAGTTGCCTTGACCACCTCTACATGACTAAATGCATTGGATTTCAGTTGTGATTGGAAAACTAGCCTCTTTTGTTAAAGGGGAATTTCCGGTCAAATTTCAACAAGAGCTCTATTGCTCAAGCTACTTGAGATCAGCCAATACTGAAGACATTTTGGTCCAACCATATAGGCCTACAGTAGGTTTCCTTGAACAGAGAATAAGCCCTGACAGTTAACCCAATGGGACAAGTTTTCAAAACTGTGTTTTCAGCATCTAAACATACACCAAATGTCACCCCAAATGTCATACAACACTGCTCTGTAGTGTTTATGACTACAAATGTCTGACAAAGTGGTTAAAATAATGTTTTTAACCAGTGTCACAATATTGGTCTGCTTACATAAGCACACAGTTTTAGCCACTTTTCCAGCCATTTGTAGCCATACACAATACAGTTCTGTGTTGTAATGTATCCGATGATGTTGCATAACTTTTGGGGTGATATTTAGAGCATGTTTACATGCTGTAAACACAGTTTTGAAAACTTTCCCCATTGGGTTAACTGTCAGAACCTATTCTCTGTTCAAGGAAAACCTATATGGTTGGACCAAAATGTCTTGCGTTTTCAGTATTGGCTAATCTCAAGTAGCTTGAGCAATAAAGCTCTTGTTGAAATTGACCGGAATTCCCCTTTAAGCATTTGAAATCGCTACCACTAAACCCATCACCCTTGAAAATGATTCATAGTTAACTATACATCTCTCTGTCTGTTAATTTCTGTATGTTAGGCGTTTCTTCGGGATCAACCCTGGGCGTGGGAGTAAGGTGTGTGGTGCGGGAGTTTCGAAGAAGCATGGCAAGTTGGTGCAGAGGAAACGCTCCACTGTCAATCCAAGTGTATCTACACTTCTGAAGAAGATCCTGGATTTTGAATGGAGGTTCCTCTGATGTTTAAAAAAAGAAAGAAAAAAGGCTAGGCCTATTGTAAAAAGACCTGTATCTGCACAAGATTTCTTATTTCTTAAAGAAAAAAAAGGGGAAAAAAAGGCAGGCCTACTGTAAAAACTCCTGTATATGCCCAAGATTTCTTAAAAAATAAATAAATAAAAAAATTAAAAAAAAAAAAAAAAAAAAAAAAAAAATCTTTGGGTTCTCCAAGCACCATGAACCAATTTTATATTGAACTGTATTTGGTGCTCTAGAAAAACAAAAGTTGGACTAGATGTTTTTAGATGTTCTAGATGTTTTTAGGCAAGTACTGTGCTGTACGCCTACTGTATTAATTTTGAAAAATAAATGGCATACATTTAATACATTCCACTGTTGTTGGTCCACGGTTTTTTATTTAATGTCTCACTATGCAAGATCGGCAATTCCCCTGCAGTTTTTAAGGTTTGTGCCACGTTTAGGCTCGCATTTCCCCTCTATATAACGCCCTGCAGAATCATCTATTCCTTTCCCTTGTTTTTCTTGGTTTGTGTTCACCCTTTTTTTTCACAGCTGCCCAGACCCACGGCACGAAACTTGCATCCCAGATGTGCGAGTCTAAACGGACATCAATCGACCCATAAAGTGTTCATAAGCATCACAGTGATTCGTAACTTTTAATGTTGTAAACAGATGTGAATTAAGCTAAACATTTGCATTGTTTCTGTTTTATTGCTTATGATATTTTGGAGTATAGTTGTTCTTTCACTGCGCATAGGCTTATATAATGCAGTAGTCTGAGCGTTGAGACATGCACATTTTGATGGCAACTTGCTATTAAAGCTTTTGTGTATAAGTGTGGCTAATGTAGGCTAGGACAGAAGATATTTTATTAGGAGTAGGCCTATCCGAATAGTGTGAAAATGCAGTGATGGAGTGCTTTTATGCAGCTTTACTGTTATTCAGATAACCATTTTGACTGTATAAAACAGGAATTGAGGTGTTTTCCAACATGCATACTGTTAACAGAAAAATGGCCTGTTACTGATGGAATGCAGAAGTGAAGGACTTTTCTACGATATCACCGTTGTTACTTAACGGTAAAGCATATTATAATAGCAGTAGGCGCGCTGTTATGTTACGGCAAACAGCTGCTCACAGGACAACTGCAATGTACGGCGTAAATACAGACGGTACATGTACCGTATATTCGCGGCATTCACCTGGCGTCTCAGCTGCCAGCATTTAGCTGTAATAAAACGGTGAAATTTCTTAGAGTGTGTCTGTCCAGTCATTTAATACATTTTTATGTAACAATCGCTATTTAGGCCATGTTTAAGGGCTTATAGCTTTTGAATAGCACAAAGTACAATCTCAGAATTTCTTCAGTATATACCTTTTCTCATGTTCTATATGTAAATTAAGTTTTGGAATTGTAGGTATAGGCAATCAAAATCACTAAAATGCTAGCATTTAGCTAGATTTTACGAAGCTATCCATAATTGAAATGGAATATCTCAGGAATGCAATGAGATATCAGGCTGAAATTTTATAGGATGGTCACAAGATGTGGGGCATTCTTTGGACAGAAAAAAATAGCAATATTGTTAGACCCCGGTGACAATGCTCCTTGAATTTACCCCAAATTTAGCCAAATATGCTAATTATCTCATTTACTATGCGTGACACAAAAATGTCCCAAGCAGAAATGGATTCTACGCGAAAAAGCACTATAGAATTATGTGTAAAAAGTTTGGTAGTGACCTTTATCGCGAAGTTGCTTATTTTTCCCTGACTATATTACTTGAAGTTGTGAAAAAAATGTATGACATCAGTGCCACACAACAGAATTATTATGTTTACTATGTAATGTAAGCCTATTACCATTTACTATTTGCTATATGATGGACAGCTTCAAATTTCCTCCTTCAGCTTGCTCTTTGAAAAGGTCGGAACATTTCTGTGATGTGACTCAGTCACAAGGATATCCACTCTGTAAGAGTCACTTCTGGATTTGCAAAGTCCTGAATGTCTTTGATGGTCCTCTTGGCTGCATCGTTTATGATGGATACATTGCTTCACATTTCTCAGGGCCATTCTGTTGTGTAGCAATGATGTTATACATTTTTACACAAGTTCAAGTAACATTATATTGTTTATGTCAACAAAGAATAGTTTTGCATTGAATTAATTGACTATAGGAAGCACATTAAATACAGAATTTTAATGGAAATTAACCCAAAATGTCCATCTATGATGTCAACCTTACATTTAATGACTTCAAACCTCGATGGATTTTGCTGAGATTTTTATCAAAGGGGAATAAATAACCTCAATCATAAGACATAAATTTATGCTTTATTTATTATGCTTTATTATGCTAAATTTATTTACGGCTATTTATAGCAGTTTAAGTTTACCTGAAAGTAAGCTCCATTTAATTGATTTTAATTGCCAGCAAGATACAAAAAGATAAATAAAGACATAAGCGAAAAATAGGCCTAATAATGAATAAAAACTATACTCCATGATAAACACAACGGTAATGCAAAACATGTCAAATCTTCACTTTCCAGATTGGATACAACTAATACATAGAAAAATACAACACAGCAAGTATGAGTGAAAGGACAATAACAACAACAACAACAACAACATCAACAAAAATAATGATAATGATAACAAAGCCTATATATAAGGGATATATACTTGTCCGGGGCAAGCTGCCGGGCTGTGCCGTCGGGCTGTTCTTTGCCCCGCCTCGTCCAATATCATCTCATACCGGGACACCTCGGTGGTTGTTATCCCGCTTATCACCCGGTTGCAACTAAAATGTATAGATGGTAAGCAAGTGTTTAAAACATGTAGCTCTGTTTTGGAAGAAGTTAACCTGTTCGGTTAGGCTACAATTTTCATATGAAAGGAGATCCACAAGGCTGCATTCTAAAGAGCATCAACATGGAACACTGGTTAAACTTTTTTTTACCCAACAATGCTTCATGTGTCCTGTTATCCAAAAATAACAGACACCCTGACAGACAATCAGAAAACAGTATTCCATTCCATCAGGTGAAAATTACACTATAATCCTATATTTTCACCAACATTATTCCATACTTTAAAAGAAACCGTAAAATAAAATTCTAAACTACACTGTGTGGTAGCCAAAAAATAAAATAAAATGAAACCCAGGTCCCAGTGAATATTAGCCGCAGAGGTCAAATTGATTTCATTTACCAAAGGAGCGTTGCTTTTGGACTGAACATATATGCAGCCTATCATCATGCAAATTTTAAATGAATGTGCTGTGTTGTATGGTTTACTGCACACAGTGTGGTGAATTTGCCAAAACACCTAAGATCGAATACTCAGACTCTGTAATTCCATACCACTATATATAATATGGTGGTACGGCATGACAGGTTGTAAATTTATGCTTTTCTTGTTATTTTTATTGCAAAATTCAACGTTTTTTTATGTAATATCCAAAGCCTGCTGCCAAGCCGAGTACACCACCTACAACTAAGAGTATAGGACACACAACAGCAGCCACTGCAGTCTCAACAACACAGGCGGTAACCACGGCCCCAGCTCCACCAACACCTGCTCCTGTAGCAGCACCAATGGTCGGGATGACTTTTTTTCTCTTTTTTTTTCTCTTTTTTTCTTCCGCCATCTTTCTCCTCTCATCTTCTCTGATCTTTTCTTCATGTTCCCTTCTTTTCCTTTCCTCCTCTTCTTGCCTCTGCCTTTGCTCCTCTTCTATTTTTCTTTGAGCTTCTTCATACATTTTATTAGTATAGTGGCGTCCACCATTTTTGGCCACCATATCCTTGATGATGTTCAACAGATCCTCTACCTGTTGGCGACTCTCTGTATCTTTATTATTAAACACATGATATCTGCCTTTGCATTTGTCCTTAACCTTTTTCAACTCATCACTTTCTTCAATAAACTCATGAATGGTCTTGTTCTTCAGTTGGTCGCCTCCTGTGAACAGCAGTATTGTGAAATCTGACGCCTTCTCACCAAAGTTTTTTTGGATCCATTCAACAGCATTGCTTTCTTCTGGTGTGAACCGCCCCAATCTGACCACCAGGAGGAAAGCATGGGGGCCTGGAAGAGAGACCTTGATGCATTCCTTTAGCTCCTTTTGTGTAGTCTCCTCACTGCATGTGTTTGATGTATGAAAAAGTCCAGGCGTGTCAATTACCTCAATGTTGTATCCATCATGTTGTGCAGATTTCTTTAAACTGGTTGATGTCACAGCCTTAGGGGACATATTGGCTTCAAACGCATCTACGTCCCCCAGGATAGTGTTTGCTGAAGAGCTCTTTCCAGCGCCTGTCTTTCCCACCAGTATAATTCTTAATGTTTTCAGTTGTGCCTCTGTGTTAGAAAGAAAAACAAAACAAAACACACACACACACACACACACACACACACACACACACACACACACACACACACACACACACACACACACACACACACACACACACATTCAAGTTGCTTTATTTCAGTACACAACTATTACTCATTGGACTAAGCATATTGCACCACATATTGTCACTGAATGTAAAGTATTTTACATCTGGAAATAAAATGTTTAACAACAAAGGAAGGAAAGGAAATTCCAAAGCATTAATATACTCACCTTTCATTTTTGGTTAAGTTGTGATCAATAACATGTGAAATCAAACTGTAAAATGAATGTAATGATGTTGTCCAGTTGGAGTTCACAGTCGGACAGCTTATTTCCCACCCCCAACCCAGGCTTTAATAGAAAGATTAAAGTGAAAGTATTTGTCAGGTCACTGCTGCCCAGCAAATGGTCACATGATTTCTAAGAATTCCCATGTCTTCTCAGCAGGGCTCTCAAAATGTGCGTCTGCCTGAATAAACTTAGGCTTATTTGGCTGATAAATCATCTCAGACGCAAGCAAGGTTAAATTGGTCTTGAGTTCAGCCCCGCCTCTTGGATCTCTGTTGATGCATCAGTCACATTGGAATGGCTGTGCTGAGTTTACTCCCATCCTCCCACTGACAGAATTCTTGGGAGATCACAGCTCTACAGTACCTAGAATTAGTAACACTCAAGCATACTCTATGTGTGGCCTCTTCATCCAAATGAAGGGTTATAAGAGCCCTGCCAAACTTGCTAGGCTGTGCAGTAAACTAATATGTAGTAGCCTGCATGGGCTAATGTCGTTTTAAAGGGGAAATCCTGTCAAATTTCAACAAGAGCTCTATTGCTCAAGCTACTAGAGATTAGCAAATACTGAAGACGCAAGACATTTTAGTCCAACCATATAGGTTTCCTTGAACAGAGAATAAGCCCTGACAGTTCACCCAATGGGGCAAGTTTTCAAAACAGTTTTCAGCATCAAATCATGCACCAAATGTCACCCCAAAAGCTATGTAACATCATCAGACACATTACAACACACCTCTGTAGTGTTTATGACTACAAATGTCTAACAAAGTGCTTAAAATTGTGTTTTTATGCAGTGTTTACAAAACCGTTTTGTAAACAAACAATATTGAGCTGCTTGCATAAGCTCACAGTTTTAACCACTTTCCCAGCCATTTGTTGCCATACACAATACAGTTCTGTGTTGTAATGTGTCTGATGATGTTGCATAACTTTTGGGGTGATATTTGGAGCATGTTTAAATGCTGTAAACACAGTTTTGAAAACTTGCCCCATTGGGTTGCTGATCAGGGCTTATTCTGTTCAAGAAACCTATATGGTTTGGACCAAAATGTCTTGCGTCTTCAGTATTGGCTAATCTCAAGTAGCTTGAGCAATAGAACTCTTGTTGAAAATTGACAGGATTTCCCCTTTAAGTTATGTTTGAGTTGTTTGCTTGCAACACACAATCACAAATTAAGGAGCTTGATGAAATAGGTCTATTTCTGCCCTGTTGCAGCTTTTAATTTGTATGCAGAATAAATTGTAACACATCATCAACTCACCCATTCTGTGTCAAGCAGCCTATTTCGTGGTTTGTCACAGCCCAAATAGTTTTCTTTGAGCAATTTACCTTTTTGACAAGATGTATTGGAGAGACTGAGAGGTCTTGCTGTATCAGTATGTAATTGTAGGCTCTTGCAGGGACATGGTAACTAAGGATTAGGCTACAATACAAGTTAATGGCACATACTAATGGTAACTAATGATTAGGCTACAGTAAGTTAATGGGCTGGCAGCCTGGCACATACTAATGGTAACTAATGATTAGGCTGCAGTACAAGTTAAAGATGAACTATGCAAGACAGATTTTTACTTTCGGTTTGCGCTTTAGGCTCACATTTTTCGCCACAGAGCTCATCCTTGCAGGCGTCCTTTCCCCAAAAGCTTCAGAAAAGCATTGCTAACCAGTTAACAACTTGTTACCTCCGCCAAGGAGGTTATGTTTTGCTCTGCGTGTGTGAGTCTCTCTGTGTGTGTGTCTGTCTATGAGCAAGATAACTCGAAAAGTACTGCACGGATTTGGATGAAATTTTCGGACAATGTGTGTATTGGGACACGTAAGAACTGATTTGATTTTGGTGGCGATCGGTGATCCAGAACACCATCTGTGACCACATTGTCTTGGCGGAGGTCTGCACTCTCTGAGCGCTTTTTTAGTTGTTTTCAATACAATGGCACAATACCAACCAATTTAGCACATATGCGTTTGGGGAAAAGACCCAAGGACCGGCCGTAATGCGCCTTCGTTTCCTCGGCTTGAGTTGGCATTTTCAGCGCTAGTGCTCTCCCTACCTCGTCTTGCATATTCCATTTCGACGCCGAGAGGAGCTAGAGCGAGGCGAAAGTCATCAATCGACCTAAAAACTGTTGTAGAATTATCACAGTGACTCTTAAGCGGCTACACTGAGTGGAAACTCGTTGCCTCAAATGAGTTGAGTAACTATAACTTATCTTTTTAGATGTTATGTGCTTTTAACTTGAAAAAGATAAGTTATAGTAACTTAACTCATTTGAGGCAACGAGTTTCCACTCATTTTTCAAGTAACCATTACAAATCGTTTTTTACAGTGTACATAAAGGTAAATTGAACTAAAAATGTTGCATAGTTCCCTTTTAATGGCACACAGGGCAGAAGACAGGAAAAAAGTTTATTTGCTTGTTTTCTGAGAATGCACAACTTTTTACGGAATATTTACTTTGAAAAAAAAAAAAAAAAACACTTTAAATAGACCTGTTTTAAAATTGGCTTCTGGAAATTCTGAATGGCAGGTCACTTTACAGTAAAAATCCATTAGCCATAACTGCTGAAAGCAAGAGTCACTTCATAAACATCAAATGCTCACTTCTTTTGGATATAAATGGTAATTCTCAAAGTTATCTGTGTTAACCATGGAACAGCATTTCTTGGTATTCAGTAAGCCTGACTGCTGAGATACAGTAATCATTTAGCTCCATCTAGTGGCTGTGGTCTCACATGCAGAGAGGTGCTAGTTTACATCTGTGGTTTTCTGCAAGTGGTCACCAGTAGGCTATTCAAGGATGTAATGTTTTGCACCGGTGTGTGACAATAGCCTAAATGAATGATGAATTTGCTCGTTACGCTGCACACCAACGCACAACATGCTTCTGAGATAGTTTACTCTCCTCTTGTTAGTGTGTCAGAAAGTCACCTTAGGACTGAGGTGTATCAGCAACCTAGCACATTTCAGTAATAAATACACACTGTAAAAAACAATTTGTAATAGTTACTTGAAAAATGTTTGGAAACTCGTTGTCTCAAATGAGTTAAGTAACTATAACTTATCTTTTTCAAGTTAATAGCACTTTACATCTAAAAAGATAAGTTATAGTTACTCAACTCATTTGAGGCAACGAGTTTCCACACATTTTTCAAGTAACCATTACAAATCGTTTTTTAAAGTGCAGTGAGCACTGTTTTCACCTACAGTTGGAATATAGGAGTGAATAGTGGAGAATGAAGTAAATACTCATATTTATTTAAATTCTATCTGGCTTGGATAAAAACACAAAACAAATGCGAGTTATGACACACCTGTCTGCACTTGCCCGAGCAACAAAGTGTTCACTTCATCTCTTCGTCTCTGTTGAAGAAACCATTTTGCACAGGTTCATGCATATTGAACAATCAGGTTGTATTGAATGTGCCCAAGGTCTGCCCTCATCATGAAGAACAATAATGCATCATACAGCTCCATCTAGTGGCTGATTTATTATTACTACATCCACCAAAAAGGTTATGTTTTTTGTGTGTGTGCCTGTCTGTATGCCTGTCTATGTGTGGATTTGGATGAAATTTTCGGACAACGTGTGTATTGGGACAGGTAAGAACTGATTAGTTTTTGGTGGCTCGGTGACCCAGAACCCCGTTTGTGACCATATATTGTCTTGGCGGAGGTTTGCGCTCTCTGAGCACTTTTCTACAGTAGTTGTACATGCACTATACCGTATGTGTATATATGTATTTTAGATCTGTGGCTTTCAGCAAGTGATCTGTGTGTGCCCTGCCCTCCCCCCTTCCTCCCTGTTCCCCATTTACTGTAGAGAGGTGGATCATACATTAACAAAACAATGTAGCCAATGATCACGCTTTCTATATCATAATGGTAGTCCAGGGAACAGACGGCCCAAAATAAATACATTCCTCCTCTCTTCTTCATATTCCTCTTCCTCTTGTTCTGTGGTAAGTCATCCTATCTCACCCACCATCTTCTTTCCTGGGCTAGGAAGGGCCTACTGGCTCCTTGTGATTTTGATCATGTTATTCCCACCGCACATACTGAACTGCCCATTGCGTAATATGTTTTGTAAATTTCACAACTAAATAGCACATTAGATTGCCATTTTGTCATAACAATGCCATTTGGGATAAAGGTGCTGATACTCTTCCATATCAGTCATCCTTACTGCCACGACGTTTGTGTTTCTTTCCACCATGTCTCTGACATGTCATCTGAGCCTGACGTGCCGACCTTTCGTGCTATATGCTGTCAGTGTTCCCATCAGGCCCTGCGCTCCAGTCTCTGTACAAAGAGCCTGATTGGGTCCTTGAGTGATGTCTTTACTGGCCATCACCTGGCCGTGTGTGTGTGTGTGTTTGTTTGTGAGTGAGTATGTGTGTGTGTGTGTGTGTGTGTGTGTGTGTGTGTGTGTGTGTGTGTGTGTGTGTGTGTGTGTGGATTTAAACAACATGTTTCGTCATCAGCTAGCCTAAAAGGTCTAAGAGACGCAAACAACAACCGCCGCCATGTTTATTATAACACTGAATGGATCTATAGTACTGGCCAGCCTGCGATCATAACTTTATACAATTAAAATACAAGAACATCTTTTAAGCATTATACTGAGTCACAGTGTAATGGCAGCTTTTGCCAGCTAAGATATGAGAACAGCTTCCACACAGTATTATATTAGTAGATTGCTTATGGCCAAACTTATTATACCAGCACACTTCAAAAGCTGTGCAATATTAGCCTACGACCTTGGGTTTAACTACAGTATTATTGCTACTTATGACAATAAAATACAAGGACAACTTCCACAGCTTTGTTAGATTAGCCTAGTACCTTATAGTAGGGAGGGGTGTAAATACCAAATACCACAATTGCCCTGATTTTCTGATGCTGCTATGTGTTTCCAACACTCCTGTGTAATTTTTTTGAAAATATCTTCCAACCCCCCCCCCCCCCCCAAAATTACTTTTTCCACCTAAAAAATGGGCATTTTTTGCCTATTATCACAGTTTTCCCCCTGTTGTCCCAGTACTACATATGAATATGTTCAATATGGTCCTTCAAATGATCTTACATGTGTCATTTTATATCACAGTAGTACTTTGAACTATATAATTACAATGTCAAGGTCATATTAAAGGTCAAAAGGTCACAAAATATTGATTTCGAAAGGGAAAATGTGTTTTTCGCCATCTTTAAATGGTTGTTCTAGCACAATGCATGAATTATGTTCATGATGGGGTCATTCAATGGTTTTCTGTGTTATGGTGTATAGTAGGATGTTTTTTGTGCTATAAAAGGTCAAACATCAAGGTCATATTTTGTAAAATCAAAGGTCACAAACGTGACTAATTCCAAATTAAAAAGAAAAAAATATATAATATAACAAAATGGTAACACTTTGCGGTAAGGGTACATGAATTATCATGAATTCATGCATGAAATCATTCATGATAAATTCATGATTCATGCATTACTTCATCTCTGAAAGTCTAATGAGTTATCAGGAATTAACATGAATTCATTGTTTGTCATTAATGACCTCCTGCTGAAATAGCACATGATCTTAAGTATTAGTTACTCTGGGTACATCATCATGAGTCATGATTAATTAGCATGAGTCATGATTATTAGCATGATCATGATGAATTCATCATGTTTGTGCCCCTTCAACTAAAGTGTTGACATGGTTAAATTGGTAAAATTTAGTTGATGTATGGCATATGACTAGGCCAAAGTAGGCTAAATAAGTACTTTTATTATATCAAATTATATCAAATTCTTTTGAACAAAAACATCATGATCATGTGTAATTAGTCATGACTCATGATGATGTACCCAGAGTAATTAATGCTTAAGATCATCTGCTATTTCAGCAGGAGGTCATTAATGAAAAACAATGAATTCATGCTAATACCTGATGAGTCATTAGATATTCAGAGATGAAGTAATGCATGAATCACGAATGAATCATGAATGAAATCATGCATGAATTCATGATAATTCATGTACCCTTACCGCAAAGTGTTACCAACAAAATATTCTCACACTTTTTCAAATAATAAATGTTGTTATTGTGTTATAATACTGTGGTGTACAAAATGAAAGGGACCAAAGCGACCAAAGTCACTAGATGAGGTTATGTCACTTAAAAGACGAGTTTTTAAAAGTCGCCAGATTCGGCAAAAAAAATCACCGGAGTCGCTACATAGATGAAGTTTTGTCGTTATATTGGCAAAGATGTTTGTGAATGGCAATGATTTTAAATCAGATCTTCATATTGACACTTTGCTTTTGGAAAACTGTGATGTGATGGGGTTTATTATTCATTGACAAAACCCTCTTCCATCATAACTGAAGTTTCACATGTGCAGTAAAGACAATAGCTTAACAATGGCATCTGGTGTTTATGGAACGCGGTCAAGGACCAAAAAAGAATTGGAAGGTGTTTCCTATTTGGAGGCTTCTGATCTTCCAAATGGTGTCTTGCCAAGGAAGAAGGACATCATTTAATCGATGGTATACCTTCTTCGCCCGGCAAGAGCTGGAAAGGTGCAGCGATCTAGGTCTATGGCGGCCAAGATTCTTACCTCTGCTCTAAAAGACCACTGGTTGTTCTGCAATGTATACACCATTAGAGAGCAATACATTGACTGCCTATAATTGTGAAGACAGATATTTGCATATATCTCCATCAACGAATTTGGTGAAAATTAACTATGTTATTCCAAATATAGCTACAGTATTCATTTCAACTTACAACTAGCTTAGTTCAAATCCTAGGGAAATCTGACAATAAGTCAAATATGAAAGTTTCTCAAACATTTATTCAGCAAAATGAGCATGCAGGGGGTCAGCTCTATGTTCCCACAGCTCTTTGTTCCCACAGCTCTATGTTCCCACAACCCTATGCTCCCACATTTCTTAGGAAATTTGGGAAATTGGACCCTATGTTCCCACAGCCCCATGCTCTCACATTACAATGATTAAAAAAAAAAACCTAGACCCTATTTTCCCACAGCAATATGTTCCGATAAGGGCATATTTACACCAACACAGGTAATATTTATCCAGTTAGCCCTTCCGTTCACATTAGAATGGAGAATTCTGAAACTGATTCCAAAAATGATTGCTGAGGACGATTTCAAAAATGATCACTGAGGTGGATGAATATTAGCCTGACACGCCAGACTATATCATAAGAATGTATAGTCTGAAGACCACTGATAGACTGTACCTCAATGGAGGGGCGGGTGATTGCGTTGTCTTTCAAACTGCCTCTCCACGTAATAGGCTAGCGTTCCGGCCAGTGGTACCAGCTGGTATATCAAACTTTTCCCGTAGCCCGTCGGTAACACGGCAAAGACATCTTTTTCAGAACGAAAAACTTCAGTGCACTTTCTTGTTTCACTTTCAAAGAAAATGACAAGTGCAATTCGTCCAAAACTAAAGCCAAAGACGATTCTGCTCTGGTTTGAGCAGGGCTGTCGTCATCGTACAAAGCCCGCCTTACGATTTCCTGTACACATACCGCGCTGTGATTGGTTATCCGCCGCCAGAGGAAGGATACAACGGGTTTCTATCAGTGGCCTCTAGACGTATCTGCTGTGCAAATTCAAATTTGCTACCGATAGGGGTACTTCTAGAGTTCTAGGCTAGATGAATATAAGATCGTTGTGGAATGTGGATGCAAAACTAAATCCCACTACCTGGAAGGCACCATTGAGAGCAAATAATACCAAAGATTGAATCTTGCTTGAACTTACATAGGGGGTCTACCAGGCAGGGGTAGAAATGTGGGTCTATAGTACCTGACTTTGAAGAAAGAAAGAAAAAATATATAGGGCTGTGGGAACATAGAGCTGTGGGAACATAGACACGCTCCCGCATGCAGCATACAATAGCTAAAATGTAGGCCTAGTAGCAAATAAATGTCAAAGTCCTTCTAAGTGTCTCTGTAATGTCCATCAATGTAGGACAAATCAAATCTGGCATAGGCTAATTTATATTTCATAGTTCAGATCCCAAACTCTGTGAATTGTCTTACCCAGAAATTTGCTGAATCAGACTAGGCTACCTATACTTTCAGATAAATCTTTAATCCCTGTGGCCATAATGACACTTTGAAATACCAACTTAAAGTCCATGATCAGTTCAAGTGGTGTAAAAAGATAATTTTACAAGTAGTAACCTTGACCTTGAGAATATTCACATGACATGGCCTACCACATACAGTAAGTAGACAAACTAATTAACCTTTCTACACTGAAACCGCAAAAATAGCCATTTAAACCATTTATGTGACCTTTGACCTTTAATATCACTTACACTACACATTTTGTTGTTCACTTACAGAATGGTAGGGCTCATAAAATACCATCATTAATATATCTCTACTCTGTACTTCATAAAACACGAGCAACCTTAGAAAATTGGCTGAAAATAGGCATTTCAGACCATATTGACGACCTTTGACCTTGAATATGACCTTGAAATTCGACCTTGTATAGCACAAAATACAATTCCAGCACAGCATGCCCCATGGAATGCTATTAAATGATCCAGCATGAACATATTTTTACTTTGTACTTCATAAAACAAGTGGAACCATAGAAAATTAGCAAAAAACAGGCATTCCGAGGGTTGAAAAAGTAATTTCTGGGGGTGGGGGGTGGATTTTGATTTTTTTCACATAAATGTATTCCTAAGACATGGTAGCATTGGAAAATCTGGGCAAAAGCTGATTCTGAACATTTTCATGAAATAACACCCCTCCCTACTTATAGTATACTTGCTAATCTATGATGGCACCGTTGGAAGTTATCTATGACCAGTGTTGGGAGTAATGAGTTACAAATGTAACTAATTAATACTGTAATGCATTGCTTTTTGTGGTAACTTGGTAATGTAAGGCATTACAGAAAAAAAATGGTAATATTTTCCTCAGTATAATTGTTAGTAACTCAAGTTACAATGCATTTTTAACTTGGAATGAAGTGGTGTTTTTTTTTCCTTCATACAAATTTGCCCAAAATCATTGAGAGGTCAGGGTATAACGTTTGCTGTGCCGGACTTAATGTAGAAATTCACAGTCTCCGCTTGTCATTCTCAACATTGATAACAAAATAATGAAGGTCATAGGCTACCGGAGGGCCTGAAGAGTAACTTAAATGTAATGCAACAGTAATGTAACGCCTTACATTTTCAAAACACTAATATTGTAACGTAAGGGACTAATTTAAAATGTCAGTAACAAGTAATACATAACTCATTACAGTTTTGCAGTAACTTGCCCAACACTGTCTATGACAGTATGACAGCATCTTCTAACCTCACCTAACCTAAGGTCAGTGCTAGCTTATTTGTGTTAGCATTTCAATTGAACCATGATGGCACTGTCTGCAGAGGCTAAGTCACAGTGACATCCCCTGGCATTGAGTTTCAAGAGGGCCTTCTCAACATGCTGACCTTCACAGGGAAGCCTTAAAATGGCCGACATACATGTACAATCGACAACATCCAGATGGGTGCCACAATGAAAATGAAAAAGTCAAGGGGATCCCCAATTGTTATTTTCATATCCTGGAGATATGTTACACACACACACACACACACACACACACACACACACACACACACACACACACACACACACACATGATGTGGCTAATGAAAGTGTCAGCTGTTATTTCTGATGCCCTTTACAAATGCCAAGGTGTCAGTTAACAAATGAGCAAGGGAGAGAGGATGAGAGAGACAGAGAGAGACAGAGAGAGAGAGGTTTACATTCATCCACAGATACATTATGCAATTTACCTCACATAAAACACATAAACATTGGATACACTCAAAAAGGGGAAACAGAAAAGTGTTAGAAAACAGAATAACTAATAGGGTATACTAAACTAAATTGTATATTTATATTGTTTTGTGTTTTTGAAAAACAAAAGTGACACAGAATGGATCTCCTTGATAGACTGGTTTATGCCAGTTTCTGTAAATGTTTGAGGATTAAGGGGTTAGAGGGGCCAAACACCACACAAACTCACAGACACAGACACACACACGCACACACACACACACACACACACACACACACACACACACACACACACACACACACACACACACACATACATATAATCACACAGTTACATGCAGTCACACACACATACAGACCACAGATACAAACACTCGCAGACACACACACACACACACACACACACACACACACACACACACACACACACACACACACACACACACACACACACAGAGACATACTCACACAAACAGAGGCAGACACATAGATCGAGAGAAGAAGAGGGTGAACACAACAGTAAGCATCTCTTGCCTTTATTTTGGGTCAAATATATTATTTGCAGTTAGGAACTTGCCAATTGTGCAAGCCATTCAAAACATCCTTTTTGGTCATTGGTTATTGCGAATATAAATATAGGTTAGTCTGACAACATAATTTGATAATGACCATAATTTCATATTTTGCTTGTGTATGTGGATTTGTATTATACCTCAATCATACTCATTCTGTGTGTTTGTATTTTTCCTTCAAAGCTGTTTCAAAGGTTCCGGAATTGAGAGGTCGTCTCTTGAAAAAACGTCTCACAGAACTCTCTATAGAAAAGAAAACCCAATTAAGCTCACTTTAACCAGAGGCTATTTATGTAGACGTGAGATGGCCATCCATTTCATAATGATCCTGCTGGATCACAGTTTTCATTGTGTATATGTTGTGTTTGCGTTTCTGTGTGTGTGTGTGTGTGTGTGTGTGTGTGTGTGTGTGTGTGTGTGTGTGTGTGTGTCCATGTGAACTAGTTGTTCTCAGATACTTGATATGTGAAAGTGTGAGATTGCTCACGTGCCTTACAAATAGACTGCACATGTGCTCAAACACATTAGTCTCTCTCTCTCTCTCTCTCTCTCTCTCTCTCTCTCTCTCTCTCTCTCTGTATGTCTTACACACACACACACACACACACACACACACACACACACACACACACACACACACACACATACACACACATTGCACTGGACTGTCAGACATATTTAATTGCTCTCTCTCTCTCTCTCTCTCTCTCTCTCTCTCTCTCTCTCTCTCTCTCTAAACAAACTTTCAAACAGGTGGATACATCAACATCATCTTCTGGTTCATCACTTTCCCTATCTCTATTTTCAAATGTCTTGTTTATTAATTAAATTATTAATTTACTTTAGTCATGCTTATGTTCACATTATTCTTTGTGAGGCTTAGTTTGTAGATCACATTGTTACATAAATCAGAACACTTAAGTCAACTATGCATAATTCAGAAATTGGCAACAAACTCTATACTGCAAACTATAACAAAATGGTATAGTGGTAATTAACATAACTGTAATTTGCACCACAAATTTGAATGATCTTGCACCACAAATTGTAGCTCAAAATTGTATTAAAGTGTGATGAAGAGAACTGACATTAAAAAAGGAAATACAAAAAAAAAAAGACATTTTTGCTTGTTGTAATACTAGGTGGGTTAACACAGTAGCATTAAAATAAGCAAACAAATTTTTTTGTATTCCCTTTTTAATGTCAGCTCTGTTCATCACGCTGTAACGTAACATACACGCACGCACAATCTGGTTTTACAGGTTGAAGAAGATTAATTATTCAACTCAACATTCAAGCTAAACACAGGGATAGAAATACTAAATGCCAGTACTACATTAGTCTCTGTGTATTCATTTAAAGTTTACTTTGAAAGGATGACTTATTTCAAAGTAAACTAAATGGTGTGTGAGCAACGAGAAAAGAAAGTAACCATGCTGTCCAAACCAATCATGCTTTTCCTCGAGATGGCAGTTACAACAATTACAGATGCTGATTAGGTGAGACAGGGGGTGAAATTATGCTGGTTTCTCAGCAATCAGTCACTTGTGTTGCCACACGTGTGTATATGTTGTTTTGAATTATCTCCCAGGAGCGAGAGAGAAAAGAACAATTTAGCTAACCAGTCAACCTCATATAAAGGTGTAAGTTTTTAACTGTGTGTGTGCGTGCGTGTGTGTGTGTGTGTGTGTATGTGAGTGCGTGCACGTGATTTTCACAGCCCTCTTTTTTCCGTCTCTTACTGTCTCACTGCCTCTCTTGTCGTCAAGGACAACATATTGCAATTCTTCGATTTCCTGTTTCTCAGTGGTGTCCCTGTTCCCCCTGTGTTTGGTCAGTCCAGACAGAGGTCATGGACAGAGGCAGTAAAGACAGGAGAGAAAAAAGAAAGAAAAAGAACAGAACATACAGTAATTGACTGAAGACGAGAGAAAGAAGAAATAGAAAGTCAAAGAGAAAGTTGATGGAAAAAAGAAAGAAGAAACAGAATTGAAGAAAAAGAGAAAGAAAGACAAAGAATTAGAATTTTTCAATGTCCCCTTTAATTAACAAAAACAATATCAACTTGACGCTGTACTCAAAAAGTATAAGTTAGAAATATCTATTAATTAAAGGGGTGTGCAATGCACAGCTTGTCCTTCTCAACAACACACAAAACATTATTATAGCACAATTTTTCTTCAAAAATGAAGAGACTTGGGGGCAGCATGGCTCAGCGGGCTAGTGCGTCATACCACAGATCCGGGGGCCCGGGTTTGATTCCGACCCGGGGTCATTTCCTCTCTCTCTCCCATTCATTTCCTGTCGCATGCACTCTCTACTGTCCTATCAAATTAAAGGCATAAAAGCCCTGAAAAATATCTTTAAAAAAAAATAAAAAAAATGAATAGACTTCATAGATTTATAAGAATTAAAAGCAATCAACATACAACATTTGACAAAGACAAAGAAAGAGAGAAATAAAAAAAAGAAATAAGGAAAGAAAGACAGAATGTCAGCTTCTTGTCAACACTGACAAGAGAGAGGTAATTGATAGAAGGAGTTACAGAGGGGAAAAAAGAAAAAAAAAGAACAGAACATAATATACAGAAGAAAAGATAGCAAGAGAAAGTAGAAGGAAGAAAGAAAGACAGAAGAAAGAAAGAACATCAAGAAAGAATTTGTCTGGAACAGACACACGCATGCACGTTTGCAAAAGAGAAAGTGAAAGAAAGAAAGAAAGAAAGACAGACAGACAGAGAGACAGACAGAGGGAACGAACAATGAACAAGCAAACAAGGAATGGGTGCTATAAAGAGAGACAGAAGTAAGACAATGTAAAGAAAGAATTTGTCTGGAACAGACACACACACGTTTGGAAAAGAGAAAGACAAATAAAGAGAGAGAGGAAGAAAGAGGGAGAAAGAAAGAAAGAAAGAAAGAAAGAAAGAAAGAAAGAAAGAAAGAAACAACGGGAAAGAGCACTAAACAAGCAAACAAGGAATGGGTGATACAGGAGCAAGAGAAACGTGAGAGAAAGTTCAAGAGAAGTGAGGGATGGATGGAGGGAGGGAGGGGTAGATTAAAAGTGAGAGAAATTACAAGAGGAAGGTAAGTTGGGAGGGATGGAGGGAGGGAGGGGAAGAAGTAAAGTAACTTTATACAATTAAATCGCAAGAACATCTTCTAAGATTGCATTATCACCTTATGTAATGAGCAAAAATTTGATTCTTTGATGTTTGATGACTTTTGCCAGCAGAGGTATGAAAACAGCTTCTACACAGTTGGACATTATATATTAGCACCTGGCGGGAGAGATAGATCAATAAGAAAAGAGAGAGAAAGTACAAGGGGAGGGGAAGTGGGGAGGGAAGAAGGGAGGGAGGGCTGGATGGAGGTGTGAGAGGAAGTGAAGGTGGGCACGTGAGCCGTGGCACCCAACTGTGACGGAGACTGGAGAGGGGGAACAAGGTAACTGAACAACAACAACAACAAAAAGACTGCTTCTGTCAGACCAAAGGGTGCGTTTTATTTATGTATTGTGTGTATGTGTGTGTGTGTGTGTGTGTGTGTGTGTGTGTGTGTGTGTGTGTGTGTGTGTGTGTGTGTGTGTGTGTGTGTGTGTGTGTTTAGGTAGGAAGGAAGAATCAAGATTCTGACTCACTGTTCGTGCACGTGCACATACTGTATTATATGGGTCAAAAAGCTTGTCAGTGAGTGTGTGTGTGTGTGTGTGTGTGTGTGTGTGTGTGTGTGTGTGTGTAGGAGAGGGTTTTTGTGTTGCAATGTTTAAGAGAGCTTTGCAAAGCATTGCAAATACATACAACACACTGAAGGGCTTCAGGGCCTTTTGATGTGTGTGTGTGTGTGTGTGTGTGTGTGTGTGTGTGTGTGTGTGTGTGTGTGTGTGTGTGTGTGTTGAGACAGTGTTTGTGACACAATGTTTAAGAGAACTCTTTTGTTGCATTGCAAATACGTACAACACACTGAAGGGCCTCACGGCCATTTGATGTGTGTGTGTGTGTGTGTGTGTGTGTGTGTGTATGTGTGTGTGCGTGTGTGCAAGTGGCAGGATGTAAGGCCCTCCACTGTGAGTCTCGTGCCATCACGTTTCATGTCACTGTATGGTTGTCCGGGCAACGGGGCCCACGGCAATGTGCCTGAGCAGCACGCGTCCAGCAGACCCAGAGTGGGAGGAGCCTCTGGACAAATACTGTTTTATCCTCCAATGACCACATGTGTGTGTGTAGGGGGACTCACATGTGTGTGTGTGTGTGTGTGTGTGTGTGTGTGTGTGTGTGTGTGTGTGTGTGTGTGTGTGTGTGTGTGTGTGTGTGTGTGCGTGCGTGTGTGAGTGAGAGACAGAGAAATGAATATCTGTGTGTGTGTGGGGGTGTGTGTGTGTGTGGGTGGGTGTGCGTGACCAGCTTTGAGTGGTGTGTGTGTGTATGTGTGTCTGTGTGTGTGTGTGTGTGTGTGTGTACAGTGGATGTATGTGTTTGTGTGGGCAGTATAGCACATTTTGTCCATGACACATATGTGTGAGCCTTCTGTTGAATGACCATTGCAGGCCACAGGATGAAGAGGTACCCCAAGGCCACTGACACACATATGGAGTGTTTCTCAAAGTCAAGAATGCTTCCTAGGTAGCACACGTGCCTTTGAAGTCGTACACTTCAAAAATGAGGTTCCATCAGTGCATCCTTGAAAAATCTATGAACAAAGGCTTCTGTCCTCTCTAGAATAGCAGGGTCTCAGTGACGTGATAACGGGAGCGTGAACAATTCGACCTGATGGGCAAGAGGTGGAGGCAAGCATAACACCACCAATGGAGGGCACGGAGAAAAGTGCATATTGTTGTGGTTTGGAGCCGGTATGTAGGGAAAAATACAAGGAGTAGGGAAATACATCGGACGTGACCTGTACTTGTTGAAAATGTCAGAATTTTCTCAAGAGCGGACAGATTTGCCGACAATCGAGGCTGTGGGCATTACGAACTATGGCGTTGTTCTGTGAGTTTTTTTTCCATTTCTCACCTTTGCGGGCGATTTCCTTAATTACATGATATTAACCCTTTCCCTTCTCTCGGTTAGACGGTTTATAACATCCAAAAACGGCACAAAACTGAGGCTTTTTGTACAAAAAAGTTGCAGCCAAAACACAGTGCTTTCAATGGCTCCAGCTCCAGTTGCCCATCAGTTGAGGTTCGCGCGCTCAGAAGAACGCTTAGAAAAATGACGTAAAGTGACGTAAAGTGAAATCCAGCTATTTAGAAGGATGCTTGACTTTGGAACAGTACTTGGCGACAGATAATGACGTGGAATACTCGAAAAAGCGGCCTTCCAAGTATGCTTCCTCGACTTTGAGAAACACTCATGACATCTATCTATCCATCTATCTATCTATCTATCTATCTATCTATCTATCTATCTATCTATCTATCTATCTATCTATCCATCCATCCATCCATCCATCTATCTATCTATCTATCTATCTATCCATCTAATCATGTCCAGCCTTTTTGGTTCAGGTCAGCACGGAACTTGCCATCGATGCCATCAATGGTGATGCAATAAAAGTAAAAACTTGTGAATAATACCTGAAAAAGTGCTACCAAGGGAAATCCAGTACAAACTTTTGAATCTGAATCACTGGAGTGCAGGTTCTATGCCGACTTTTTGGAACACATACACACCCACCAGGCTTACAATAAGTCAATGAAGACATGATGGATAACCTTTTGGATTATACAGCCAATTTTGTAAAATCATATCCGGTGTCCATCCATCACATCTAAGATCTCTGTGTTATCCATATGGATTCTAGACTTAGCATGCCAGATAGTTTGTTTGCACCAGGCTCCATCAGATCTAAGATCTCTGTGTTATCCATATGGATTCAATCCGATTTCAATCGCTGCAATATCACTTTGAACCACAGGTGGCGCCAAAACCAATGGAAGCGGGTCAGTTGAAGCCCAAATACGGCCTGTTCAGAATTCATCATACAGTAATGTCACAGTAAACTCTTCTCCTTTGGTATCTACAAAGACCTCACATATCTGCACACATTTTTCAGCCATCTTCTCCCTTTCTGCACAATGAGAAACTGCTTTTTTGATGTACACATGTGACACGATGATGTGAGGATTGAACAAGTAGTTTCGAGAATTTCAATTCTGATCTGAGAAATGTATCAAAGCGACTGAGAAAAAACTCCTACACTGCTTTTCAAGTTGACCAATTACCTGTTATCTTACTAACTGCAGCTTTGCCCAATTACCCACTTCTCCATATAAATTCTAGTCATCCCAATATTAATCTTGCATGTTGTATTTGCACATTACATTCTTTATCTCATTTCACTGTTATGTTTTATTTTACAGTATATCGGCAGGCAAAGTGCATACTATTTATCTATTACAGTATTTATCTATATATCTATACATTTATATTCTATATATTTATATTTGTCCATTGAATGTTAACTTTATGTCTATATGTTGAATATATAGAGTTGGCCAATAAACCTGATTATGTTGGTGATAATTCTGATTCCGAAAGGCATTACGCATGATGCCCCCTAGTGGCTATTTCTTCTCTCTCTCTCTTTCTCTCTCTCTCTCTCTCTCTCTCTCTCTCTCTCTCTCTCTCTCTCTCTCTACACACACACACCCACACACACTACTATCACTCTATCTGGAGGCTACATGAATTGAGCAACAACGTCAAACAGAATTCCCCACACTCTCAAAGCTCAGCAATGATAAACTATCCAGGGCAGACCTATCCAGGTAAACTTGCATTTTCCATTCTTCACAGTCTCATTTATTGTTAGTTTTGTTTTGATTGCGTCTTATGTGTGCCTTTGTTTGTGTCTGTGTGTGTCTGTGTACATGCGTATGTGTGTGTGCGTGTTTGCATATTATGTGTGTGCGTATTTGTGCCTGTGTGTGTGCGTCTGAGAATGTGTGTCAGTGTACATTGGGTTGATGTAACCTGCGTTTATGACAGGTTAGCGTTCTAGCTGTCAGTGAAGCACCATTGTATTCAAAGCAGAAGCAATCATGCCTCATTCAGAGGGGCTAAGTGCTCTTTCTTTCTCACCTGTTATGATTATGCATTCACTCCCTCCCTGTTGCCCTTTATGTCTCTGCTGTTGTGTCATCACCCTCTACCACCCCCCCCTCCACTGCTCCCTCTTTCCTTTTCCTTTTCTCATTATCAGATTTTTACATGGCTGAGACATAGATGAATAGAGATGTTGAGTGTGTGTGTGTGTGTCTACTGTATGTGTTTGTGTGTGAGTGAGTGTGTGTGTGTGTGTGTGTGTGTGTGTGTGTGTGTGTGTGTGTGTGTGTGTGTGTGTGTGTGTGTGTGTGTGTGTGTATGTGAGAGAGAGAGAGAGAGAGAGAGAGAGAGAGAGAGAGAGAGAGAGAGAGAGAGAGAGAGAGAGAGAGAGAGAGAGAGTCATAGGCTTAGCTCCCCCTGATTGCACTCTATAGTAATTCTATTCCATACATGGTTGAAAGGGAGAGCTGTGTAATGCAGACTAACCCTGGCCTTGCAATGTTCCCAAGCAAAATCATTCTCCTCAATCTGCTGTCTGGGTCAACGGAAATGACAGACAAAAAAATATATTTGATCTATTTTGCAAATACTGGGTAGTGGATTTTTCAGCGTTTCAATGCTGCATTTGCTTGATATGATTCAAAAAGACTGAACTCAAGGTTAGCACTGTTGTGAGTGGTTGTGTGTGTGTGTGTGTGTGTGTGTGTGTGTGTGTGTGTATCACCCAAGTGTGCAATGTTTGGTAGCTGATTTCATCGTGCCACAGGCTGGTACAATCACTGAAGTGTTTCAGCTCTTCAGTGCCATGCAGATGAGACCGGCAGCTCTACAGTAGCAACAGCGCTATGCTCAAGGATTGTTATGCAACACTGAGTACTCTGATTCAACAAAAAATCCACCTACACTCACATTGCCTTTCCGATTGGGGATCAAAAGGAAGTCACACACACACACACACACACACACACGCACGCACGCACACGCACACACACACACAACTTCCATAGCACATTCAGCATGGACATTAAACTGAGTCATTGATTGTGCTGGTATAAAAATGGTTTATTTAAATTTCCGATCATTCGGTCTGATTTACATTTTTACAATCATCTTTCCACAAACACCTGAGTAGCCTGTGTCTGGATGTCAAACTGATTCATAATAAAACAGTGACAGACAAAAGAAAACCATAATTATCACACTGTGTGATTTTAAAACTGTGAAACCACACCACCACCATCTATAAAGAGTTAGTGTCAGCTACATCAACAAAAACAGATGTCCAAAGTCCATGCAACTATCTTTGATGTACATACTGTACAACTCTCACTCTCTGGTCTATGGTACGTTTCAGTGTAATGAATCTGACATCTTTCAGTTGTTTTTCTCGTTTTCTAATTGTGTACACCTGTTTCAGCTACAGTTCTGATTCACAAACCACACACTCACTCTCTCTCCCATTCGCACACTCACTCACTCACACACTCATTTATGTTTCAGTGTCACTGGATCTGGCACCGCTCCAGCGGTTTGCTCGGTTTCCCTGAAGATGCGTGCGGTCCAAGGACCAGCCGTAGGTCGGTGCTGAAACTCGGCCTGCGTGCCAGAGGGTAAAGCGCACCGCATGGCATCTCGAAACCGGTGGAGGACTTGTTGTTAGAATTGGTTCCTCTCCCGACTTGTCGGCCCGCTCTAAGCGCCTGGTAGGAGCGTATGGACACTTTGCGGTGTTGTGAAGGTCCCGTTTCCAGTGGCAGTCCCCCGCGTTGGGCCAGCGCCTCGAACACCTGCTCCAGGTTTACGTTGTCTTTGGCGGAGGTCTCGAAGGAGGCACAGCCGTCCCCGAAAACTTCCCGGATCTCTTCTCGGGACACCACCCACTCGTTTTCGGGCAGATCCGCTTTGTTGGCGCAGATAACCGTGGGGACGCGCGCTCGTTCTTTGGACTTGTGCAGAGCTGCTTTGGCCGCCAAAATTTCGGTGCGCAAAGAGCGCACTTCCTCGAAAGACTTGCGGTCGTCCAGGCTGAACACGAGCAGGAAGATGTTGCCTGCATGAGTGAGCAGAGAGAGAGAGAGAGAGAGAGAGAGAGAGAGAGAGAGAGAGAGAGAGAGTTAATAATGGCATGCAGGAATATTTTGCTTTTGGCTTTTTGCTTTTCCTAAAATATTCTTACACCATGTAGCCTAACCAAATTGAGACCCAATGCAAAATAATTATAAAAAGTTCTTCAGCCCAATCTAAAGTCAACATGCAATGGTGTTAACTTAATATCTGTAGAAAACTCACCGGTTAATATGGAGAGTCTACGTTTTGCAGGGAAGCTCCTCTCTCCAGAGGCATCAAGGATATCGATTTGGTATGTCTCCCCGCGGATGTCATACATTTTCCGGTGGAAGTCTTCAGATGTGGGCTCATACTCCTCGTCGAAGCCGTCACGGAGGAAGCGCCGCAGGATGGATGTTTTCCCTACCCTCGGTGCTCCCAGCACCACGATGCGCCAGCAGTTTTTCGGCTTGGTGGAACCTGACGCATCAGCACGCGGCTGCTCCTGTGTCAGCTGCTGCAGCCGAGACTGTCCGTTTAGCACGAGCGCAGCCAGTTGATCCAGCGCGGATCGTTTGCACGGGCTGCGCTCTGTGGCGGAGGATGCTGCGTACCTGTTGCCCACACTGGACGAACGGGCTCTCGCTTTTTTCTCCTGGTGCTTCCACTGCGACGTGGCCAGTTTAAGGATCCCCATGCCGGCTTTGGAGATGTTGGACACCTTGAGTCCTGGTGCATTAAGATGCTGCGTCGCACTCTTGTATGCCAGAAGAACCTTTGAAGTGCCAACGCCGCTCCCACCGGGAAACTGAGCCGCGGGACACTGGAGTGCTGGAGCTGCTGTGTTCTTTGAGTTCTCCATGGAAACACTGACGGGTTCCTTCAACTCCATTGGGTCACTTGTGTTGGTTGTTGTTGTTGTTGTTGTTGTTGTTGTTGTGATGATGGCTTGGCCGTGTTTGATACAATTCCTTTGGGCGCTTGCGTCCCAGTGATTCTCCACAGTCCTTTTAACTTGCACAGACTATGTCTGCTTCACTCGAAACTCTCACACTAGCAGTCAACTATGTCAGAGCCTTTATATATCCAAATTCACTCCCCCCCTGCTAGTGAGACTCCATACGTCACTCCCTGTATTCTGGTTGGTTTGGCGAACACTGGACCTCGCTGATGATTGACGGGTGCGCAACGCTGCCCGTGTACCCAGAGAGAACATAACGTTTTTACGGACTTCGTGCCACTGCGAAAGGGACTTGAGTTGTGTGTTCGTAATAAGCCAGGAGGACGTTCTGTTGTTTGCCACCAAAAAGTATAAACAGTTATGTGATAGAAAACACATGTTAAAGTATCAAACACGTTTCGAAATATTTTAGCTTATTAGGGATAGAAAAAAACAAAGCTGAGCCAACACAAGAGGCAATTTGATAGGGCAAACCATTAGTGCATTTAATGAGAATTAATGTTGATAGGTGGGATCCTATAGGGAGAAAGTTTAGCATAGTGTTATCTATTGCAGGCTATTATAGTGCAGATAATGTCAGGCAAGCTATGCAACTCTGTGGTAGGAAGAAATAAGCCGGAGGAGAGTTGGCTACTTGGAGAAGGATGTATCCGGGGGGATCCTTTCTGTGTGAGGGATTGAGATTTCATTGGATTTTTAAATTAATCTATTATTGTTGTTATTTTTATTTGAAGGCTGTGCTTGAAAACAAATAGCAGTTTTGTTTGTTTGTTTAAGCAGCCTAATGTGCTGTCCATCCAGATCTGTAAGACTGTTGGCTGTTAGCCTAGTAGTTTCCTTATGGTTCAGTCATTTCTGACCAATTAAATAAAACAGGGAGATAATTCTAAAACATAAAAATAAACAAACAAAAAAGAAAATTGGCTCACGTTTAAAATTTTCCCAGATAGCAAAATATGGGCAAAATAGGCCTATGCAAAAGCTATGATTTAAAACATTTTCCTTAGAATTATGGACAAGCTGGCAAGTTAGCCTACGCCATTTTTTCATTTTGATTTGTTTTCTTATTTATTTATTTATTTATTTATTTATTTATTTATTTATTTATATATTTTATTTATTTATTTATTGTAGGCGTTAGGACTAGATTCTTGTGCGGGTCCGCGCACTAGTTCAGCGCGGCAGGTTGCATGCGCGTCTGTTGCTATGGATACAGTAGAGAATGTGTACACACAGAGCCAGCTTCAGAAAACCCTCTGTCAACGCTAGTGAGTTTACAAGGCACAAACAAAAGTGGAAAGTTATCTGTTAATGTATTCAACATGTTCACATGAAAAAGCGAGGTTTGGTTCATTTGTTTGATACTACATTTGCATTTGTACGACAAAGGACACCTTGACATGCAGCACGCTAAGTAGCCTACGACTGCACACTTGAAACATGGCAAGCCTCGGCAAATCATCAAGTAAAGTTTCCAGGAAAGAAACAAGACCACGATCGCCGCCAGGTGAGTTAGGACTTCGTTTGACACTATTTGGATGTTTAGGCCACTATCTCAAGCAGTGCGATGTTTTAAAATCATGGCAAGAGGAAACACAGCTTACGAACGAACAGCCTTTAAACAATAGGCCTAGTTAATGAATTAGAGTAGCCTAAATCAACTGATATTTGGGGCGACACCAATAATGTAGCCTAACAGCAAGCAGTAAGGAACATTTAGTTAGACCTATTTACTTTAATTTAAGCGGTCAGTGCACATTCTGCTCCCTCCCTGTGACCTACAAGCTGCTCGGCAAAAGCTACCCTACAGGCTTGTATAGCATTAAGACCCACGTAAGTGATGCTCAGCACCGTAGTCAATGTTCCTGGATGTTCGTGTTCCACTTAACACCTTAACCCTTTTGACTGTAAATGCACGGGGGTGTCACAGGTCAGTGACGAGTAGCCTACAGAGACTAGGCGGTGGGCCGCACTTTATTGCAGACAGTAGGGGTGAGAGAGAGAGAGAGCTGCGGAAACTGGATCACGGTGATACAATCTTGTCTGGGTTGTGAACATGTTAATGACAGCCTTCAAAGCTCCAAGCAGGTGTGCGCACACACACACACACACACACACACACACACACACACACACACACACACACACACAGTCACAGTCACAATCAGTCACACACATTTGCAACAGCTGTGCATGGACATTGAGGACCTGTCCATTACGTTGACACCATTGTATGCCACAGCCCAGTAACCCAGTTATTCAAAGAAGAGAAGAGGAAATCACAGTCTAGCACCAGCCTACTTCACTTTCATCCTCATCCTATCTCTTCTGTGCACCCCCCCCCCCCCCCACACACATACACTTGTCCTCCATTTTTCCTGCCCTCCTCCTCTTCATCTCTTCATCTTCATTTGCACCCTAAGGTGCACAGACTCCCACAGGGGCCTCCTTTCAAACAGCAGGGTAGACACTCTTTTTTACTTATTCTCACTCTTTCTCTCTACACGTTCTCTCTCTCTCTTTCTATCCCCTTTTCCCCTCTTTACCCTCACCTCTCTCTCACTCTTTTCCTAACTCTCTCTCTCTCTCTCTCTCTCTCTCTCTCTCTCTCTCTCACCTATGTCTCTCACAACATTGTTCTGTCTCTCTCTCTCTCTCTCTCTCTCTCTCTCTCTCTCTCTCTCTCTCTCTCTCTCTCTCTCTCTCCCTCCCTCTCTCTCTCTCTCTTTCTCCACCCTTGTCTCCATGCGTCTCTCTCTTCTCTGCTCTTCCTCCGTGTACTAGGCCTTCTGTGAAAACAATACAAGATGTTCTTTGGATATGCAAGAGCTGAAAGAAAGATTTATGTTTGTGTGTGTGTGCGTGTGT
>JAODXP020008982.1:117500-124018 GCA_027497455.2 Sardinella longiceps
TGTCAGAGGAACGGCCACCAAGCCCATTGCTTAAGAGGGACAACATCCAAGACCTCACAATCAGACAAGAGGACTTGGACAAGGTGTGTACAGTATGTGTGTGTGTGTGTGTGTGTGTTTGTGTTGATGATGAAACAAAGGCATCTGAGAGTTATGTAAGACACAGCAGTTAGCAGGATCTCCATCTTCGTGCATGCCACTCTGATTCACGCACAAGCTGGTCACAGGTCCACAGTTTGTGTGTGTGTGTGTGTTTGTGTGTGTGTGTGTGTGTATGTGTGTGTGTGTGTGTGTGTGTGTGTGTGTGTGTGTGTGTGTGTGTGTATGGCATATGTGTGTGTGTGGTATGTGTGTGTGTGTGTGTGTGTGTGTGTGTGTGTGTGTGTGTGTGTATGGCATATGTGTGTGTGTGGTATGTGTGTGTGTGTGTGTGGTATGTGTGTGTGTGTGTGTGTGTGTGTGTGTGTGTGTGTGTTTCACTGTTATTTCTTAGCATGCACTGACTTGGATGGTCTTTAACTGTCCAATCAGCTTCGAGTTCCACAACCTCCCAAGGACCCCATCAAACCTCCAGTGATGACACGCGTGCTGGTGAGGAAGACCCGCCCCTCAGACCAGACCAGGAAGGGAATAGCCGTTTCCGTGGCGAGGCCCCTCCCACAGAACTCCATGTCCCACCCACTGGAGTACACAGGTAAAGGAGTCTCCATAAAGCGGCACACTAACCACCAACTACCAACTATTCCATTGTGTTGTGCTTGGCGTGTGTGTGTCTGTGTGTGAGTGTGTCTGTGTGTGTGTCTGTGTACAAGATAACTCGAAAACTACTGCAGGGATTTGGATGAAATTTTCGGACAACGTTTGTATTGGAACAAGTAAGAATTGATTAGATTTTGGTGCCGATCGGTGATCCAGAACACCATCAGTGACCACATTGTCTTGGCGGAGGTCTGCGCTCTCTGAGCGCTTTTCTAGTTTTCAATACAACCTCGCATACGTCTGCCAAACTCTGCCGCCGTTGAGGGTATAGGATTGAAGTCTATTTTGTCAGAGCTGTCCATTGACATGCATTGATGATTCCACAGGCTACTGTACTAGGTTCGATGCGAAATAGTCGAATTCGAAAGTGCCTCAACTCCCTCTCTGCGGAGTACACATGTAAAGGAGCATCCGTAAAGTGGTCCGCACACCGGCTCCGACAATGTGCTCTGCACTGCGGTACTTGTTGTAAATTGTGATTGTAGCAATGTTCTGCCAACAGCTGCTCATTGTGATTCAGACTTAATTACTAATTATCACTGTACAGTATGTACTGTAGGGTTTGTTTACAAACAGTACAAACAAATAAATAAATAAAACGGAGGCCATAAAGCAGTCTCCATTACAAGCAGTCTGCTCACCGGCTCTGACAAAGTGTTCTGCACTCCTCAACCAACATTCTATTCCATTGTTTTCAATGCAACCCCCCACACACCGGTGCCAAACTCTGCTGCCGTCGATTGTTGATTAGGATTGAACTGTGTTGGAGCCGTCCATTGACATCCATTGTTGATTCCACAGGCTACTTTACTAAGTTCGTTGCGAAATAGTTGAATTCGAAAGTGCCTTAACTCTCTCTTTTCATTATGCAACTTATTTTCGCCTGTGCCATGATTTTAAATTCCTAATCACTGCAGGAACTAATACAATTTTTATTTATTAATTTATTCATTAATTCATTTATTTATTTATTTATTTATTTATTGTGTCCTATGTACATTTTGCAAACAAGGAATGTGTTCACAGTACTGGCAGATTATTACATTCTTGCACATTGTCTCAGTCACATTCACACATTCCATTTTTTTTCTATCAATTTGTAGTAAATTGGTTGTGGGAATGTTCTGCCAACAGCTGCTCATTGTAATTCAGACTGAATCACTAATTATCACAGTATTGTATGTACTGTGGAGCTTGTTTACAAACAGTACAAACAAATGAAATACAGTAAGTAAATAAAACAGAGGCCAAACTCTCTCTCTCTCTCTCTCTCTCACACACACACACACACTCATACACACACAAACACACACACACACACACACACACCTCAGGATTGTCACTCTGCACAGTGACTATGAGAGCTCTGTCGGCAGAATGAGGAGCTTCTGCCTGAATGGAGTCCCTAGGAGAAGAACTACTCATTGTGTCTAAATCACCAATTGCTACGGCACCCACTGAGTACTGTAGAGTTTGTTTAGAAACAGTACAAACAAATAAAATACATAAATAAAACAGAGGCCAAACACTCTCTCTCTCCCTCTCTCTCTCTCTCTCTCTCTCTCTCTCTCTCTCTCTCTCTCTCTCTCTCTCTCTCTCTCTCTCTCTCTCTCACACACACACACACACACACACACACAGTCACACTGCATGGTAAATATGAGAGCTCCGCCAGCAAAATGAGGAGAATGAGGAGTTTGCCTGAATGCCCTCAATGGCTGATTTTTATTTTATTTTTATTTTTTTTAACACTGTTGTTGTAGTAATGTTCCTCCTTGAAGTTCCAATGAGAAGAACTTCTCATTGTGACAAAATCACTAACAAACAGTTTGCAAACACACACACAAACACACACACACACACACACACACACACACACACACACACACACACACACACACACACACACAGGAGAATGGGGAGTTTGCCTGAATGGCCTTAGTGGCTGAAGGACCTGCTTTTGTCCTCATGGTGGTTCCAAGTGTGGCATTCAAGGCTCCATGACAAAAACATAGCTGGAATGAAAGCAGATGGTAATAACATTGCACATGTGGAATCTGCAACTGCAGCTGTTGCTGTACTCTTAGCCTTTGTCATGGTAACACCTGCACCGTTGTTAGCATAGTGGCAGCATGTGACTAGTAGCCAATGTCATGTCAGGACATTGCCTACTTGTACCGTAATTTCCTGACTATTAGCTGCGGCTTATACATTGATTTTGCGAAATTTCTTCCGCTATGAGGTTAAAAAGGGGGGCAGTTAATATGGTGTTAATATGGTTTTGTTTTTTTTAACTTGCATAAAACACTGTCCTGCGGCTTATACACAATGCGGCTTATATGTAAGGGATAACGGCCGACGAGGTGTCCAGTTATTCATTTAATAACTGGTTAGGTGTCCAGTTATTCATCAATTAGAAATGAATAACTGGACACCTCGGAGGTCGTTATCCCGCTTATCTCCCGTATCTATCTATCTCTCGTATATTTGAAGAAGCGTATAAAACGTAAAAGAAATATGCAACTCAAATTTAAAAGAAGCTAACCTGTTCGGTTTGGGTACTACTTTCAGTTGAAAGTAGATCTACAAGGTTGCTTATTGTTGTTATAGTTACCATTCTGAAAGGCATTCATATGGAACAGTAATCAGTTATTAGATGAGTTATTTTTTGGAACTACTTCCAAAGTAGCCGGTTATCTGGAATTAATGGCCACCTAGCAGCCAATCAGAGAAGAGAATGGCGTTCTGAAGGGAGATAAGCGGGAAATTACTGTACTATTGTATTTGTTGCTTTATAACTGAACCAAGATTAGCGAAGCTAATTTACTAATTACTAGAGTATTTGTTGTTTTAATTCTATAACCAGGTGTATTGTACATACAGCAATGTGCATAATGTTTGTATCCATCTATTAGCAGCTGTAGCTGTACTCTTAACCTTTGTAATGCTAATGCCTGCACCTTTGTTAGCGTAGCACCATGTCATGTCAGGTCATTCAGCATTTTTCTACTTTAAAACAGCAGAATGTATTTTTTGTAGTTTTATGTGTGTTTAATGATTGTAATATAGCAATTGGTGGTTATTTTTTGACAACACTAGTTATTGTACAGCATATAATGTGGATAATGTTTGTATGGTTTAATCTACTGTACTGTATATTGTTTTTGTTGCTGCAGGGCCTGGTGGACCTCGCTTTGACTCTCAGGGCATGATTCTGCCGCACAGCATCCTGGGAAAGCTGGAGGACTTCAAGAGGGACATGGAGGCCAGGGGAGAGATGGATGTAAGAGATTGTGTGTGAGTGTGTGTGTGTGTGTGTGTATGTGTGTGTAGGGGGGAGGGGGTGGGGGGTGTTTACTGGTGGAAAGTTTTCTCAGCAGTATTTGTATTCCTTAATTCAGCCTCTTGCTCCAAAGTATCAAAGTCTCTCTTTTCTGTGTGTGTGTGTGTGTGTGTGTGTGTGTGTGTGTGTGTGTGTGTGTGTTTGTGTTCGTACATATGGTTTCTTCCACAGCTGGTCAGTCGTGTGCCTGTCCCTCAGGACAAACACTCCCAATTGGTTGGAGATCAGCCGGACAGGGCGGACAACACGCCCCACCCCTGTGACCATGACAACTACCAGAGCCACGCCCTACAGCACTGGGACGACTGTATGACAGAGAGGCGGCGGCAGCAGAATTTTATTTCCCGTGAGTCTCTGACTGTTTCTCAAAGTTGAGAATGCTTCCTGGGTAGATCGCTAGCCTTGAAAGTCGTACACAATACAAAGGCCAGGTTCCATCAGCACATCCTTGAAAAATCTCTGAATAAAGGGCTTTGTCCTTGATAGAATTTACTTTGTAGAAGTACTGTACATGTATGCTTGACATTGGAACAATTCAATTCAGTTCAATTATTTTTTTTTGTAAAGCGCCAATTACAATACAACTGTCTCACGCAGTTATACAGGACAGTACCAGGAGCACCCATGAGAAACGGAGAAACCAAGGAAAACTCCCTTTGATTTGCATTAATTAACTCTGTCAAGAGTAAGGAGTTACTTTCAGATACTTTCTATGCATGGGAGGCGGTTAATCAGCATATCTAGCAGTGCCACTAAGCTCCATAACTTGGCCCCAAAGCCCCTGTTTGTGTTGTTCTTGATGATGATGATGATGATGATGATGATGTTGATGTTGATTATAATGATGTTGTTATTGTTTGCTTGTGGCTTGTTTGAGTCATCAATGTTGCAAACCAAGCAAAGATTGTTATTAATTTTTTAATCCAATACAGTTTCTTTCCTGTGTCTCCCATAGTGTTATTCACGTGCCTGTGCCATGTGTGTGTGTGTGTGTGTGTGTGTGTGTGTGTGTGTGTGTGTGTGTGTGTGTGTGTGTGTGTGTGTGTGTGTTGCAAGCACAGTACAGGAATGTTCTAGCATATTTAAAAGAAAGGCAGTGGCCTTAAGGATGATTTCATGCAGGGTACAATAGTGGGAGCTGCTGCAGAGAAAGGTGTGTGTGTGTGACAGTGTGTGTGTGTGTGTGTGTGTGTGTGTGTGTGTGTGTGTGTGTGTGTGTAGGACGGAGGGAAGAGTAAAGGTTGGAACAGCAGATGTGTGTAGGGGCATGAGGTTCATCTATGGAGAGTTCTGTTTTTTTTTTTTTTCTTTTTCTATAAATGTTAAATGTACTGTATCGTTAACTACCCAAAGACAATAGAGAGGGCCTGTCCTTCAAGCATCACAAATTTTGTTTTTAGCTTATATGCCGTAATTCAGCCTTATTCCATTGCTTCAATGACATTTTAGGAACGTCCCTTCAGTCCCTTTTTTCATCATTACTGTTTTTATTTTTGACTTACATACAGTACATTTCCCATAAGTCTGTGTCTCCTATTCAGCCTACATTTCCCATAAGTCTGTGTCTCCTATTCAGCCTACATTTCCCATGAGTCTGTGTCTCCTTTTCAGCCTACATTTCCCATAAGTCTGTGTCTCCTATTCAGCCTACATTTCCCATAAGTCTGTGTCTCCTATTCAGCCTACATTTCCCATAAGTCTGTGTCTCCTATTCAGCCTACATTTCCCATGGTTCTGTGCGTTATGCTCCATGCAGGGCTGCTGCACAGGCCAGTGGAGTGTCTGCTGATGAACCAGGCCAACGAGTACAGGCAGACCCAGGAGGAGGGGAGCTCATCAGCAAAGGCCTGCCGGCCCTGCAGTCAGGACATGTAAGCACTAGGACTGTAACGATACACCCAACTCACGATTCGGTTTGTATCACGATTTTTGACCTACGGTTCGATACACCCCACGATTTTTAAAATATATCTTTTTGATAATTGTTTATGAGTTAGAATAGGTTACAAGAGGCTACTAATATATATATTTTTTAAGTTTAAAAATAATAATGATATTGATTTGAAGCTTGGAAACACCATCACATCATATCATGTGGTTGTTTTGTTGTCTGAAGGGTTAAGGGCTCCGCACACCGCTTCCGACACAGTGCGGAGCACTCTGCTTCCAACATTCGATTCCATTGTTTTCAATGCAACCCCGCACACCAGCGCCGAACCCTTCCGCCGTCGGTTGTGAATTACGATTCAAGTCTATTTTGTCGGAGCCGCCCATTGACATCCAATGTTAATTTCACAGGCTACTGTGCTAGGTGCTAGGAAAAATTGGCGGATCCGAAAGTGCTCCGCAATGCTGTCGGAACCGGTGTGCGGCCGGCTTTACAGAACTTTGAAAGGGCGTATCACGATCCTACCTT